>PISX010001215.1:143359-208517 GCA_004024625.1 Mellivora capensis
GGTTCAGAAATCTTCTTTCAGAAACCACCCCCAAGTGATTCTACTGCGGGTGGTCTTCAGACGTGCAGAGAAGTGCCCTGCTGGACTCAGGGCCAGTCCGATGGCCTCAGGGTCCTGGCTGGGCTCAGCTCTGGACATCACTGCAGAAAGGCTGTGGGCAAACATCCACGGCACGGCCAAAGAAGACCACGGTGGCAAAAGGTCCAGAACCCCTTCACCTGAGGAGCAGCTGGAGGGTCTGTGGGTATGTGCCCCGGTGGGGGTGGAGGGGAGAGGAGCATACAATCTCACACATGACCCAGATCATTCTCTCCAGCTCCACCCTCTCTCCCCACTCATGTTCTCCCCACGTTTTATTTTCTTGCCTATAATGGAGAGAGAATAAATGGCAAAGGTATACCCCTAACTCCTTTCAAACCTCGATTCTCTGTTGACTAGCAGCCGACAGAGGAATCGAGCACAGGCCCCAAGTTAGAACAGGCCACCACGACGGGAGAAGAACAGAACCCAGGCTGAGGAACTGGCCACAGAGGCCTGTGTGCCCGGTGTGTCGGCACCAACATTTCGCACCCCTCGCCCCGTGTTGTCCTCCCCACCTCCAGCAGGTGGAAAGATGAAGACCTGACTAGCACGGCAACGTGGAGAGGCTGTGTACATGACAAAAGTGACGAAAAGGCTGGTGTGTCTTGTACGTGCTCTGCTCTGTAGGCCCTCAAACCCACGGGCCCTCCCAGGGAATTTCCAGGATGATCCCGAGGAACTACAGCAAACCACTGCGACAGAGCCACGTCCTTGGAAGGCAAAGAAGGATCTGAGAAAAGAGGAACACATGGAGAGGAGTGGAGAGAGATGGAGGGAGTGGCCCAGATGCTCCTCTAAGGCTGACTGGAAATGAACCATAAGGTGACTCCAAAAGAAAAATGGAAGGGGAGAAAAAAAGGTCAGTGCTTTCTTCTGGACTCTGGATGTGTTTATGACCAGCTAATGGTGACATCAGGCTTCCTGGCCTTCCACATATGCTTGCCACAGCTGAGGGGCTCCATAAGCAGAAAGCCATAATTTCTACAGCACGGTGCAGCCAACCTCATGGCCCCATGGCCCATTTCCCGTGCCACTCACCCCTGTTCTCTGGGTCCCAGCTCCCTCTTCTCAACCCTGAATGCTCATTCTTAAAGCAAATACCTCAGCCACTCCCCACCTTCTCCCCACCTTGTCGGGCACTCACTGAAGAACACACTGAGTGAGCTCTTTGAGACAACCCTTACATAGCAGTCACAATCACTCCTTAACTTGCCTCTTTTACAAATGATGAAGTTGGGCTTTTTACATGTAATGTTAAATATCTTGACAGGATAAGCCCATTGTCCACAATATAATGTTTTCCACCTCAGAAGATAAAAAGAAGGCATGAGACAATAGGAAAGTGGCGGAAGGATGGGAGAAAGGCCCAAGAGAGAACAGCAGCAGCAGGACTGTGCTGGAAACCTCAGGAGCAGCGGTCTGGTCTCTCTCTTCTTCCAGAAGTCCACTGACTGTAGATCAGTCTGGTCCTTCTTGACCAGGTTCCCTGTTCTGTTACCTCCCAAAGAACACTGCAGTTTTACCAGGAGTGACACCCAGAGGGACGCACTTAACCGGTTCTGGCTTCAACCTGGCAGACAGGAAGTGGCCCCGGGTCGGGGGCCTGCCCCAAGCTCCCTAACCCCTCTGCTCCCTACTCCCTCTCCTCGCAGAGAGGCCCACTCCCCTGTGGGCTCTCTGGGACTGGGACTGGGACACGGCTGGAGCCCAAGCAGGGACCCATGGGACCCTCTGAGCTCAGACCAGTCAGACTCCAGGACACAGGATGGCCTCTACCATTTCCCGGCTCTCCTAGGCTCCATGAAACCCCTTGTCCAGTGCTCCCCAAGATGTCGCACACACCCATGGCAGGGCGGAGGAGGTGGGTAGGGGAGGTAAAGAGGTCAGGGTACAAAAGAAAATTGTAAGAGGCACACAGACCAACCACTCTAGTACTTATGGACTGATTCTGATATGTAAAATACAAGAAAATTAGCAAAAATACTTCAGCACTATGATTTTGCAGACCGTACCTAAGAAGAGGCTAAGGAAATGATTTAAAGAAGAGGAAGAATCAGTATAAAATACCCATTAAGTAGGTAATGCTGCAGGCAGTTATGGGATTTGGGCAAAAACCGTGAAGGAAACATTCAAGTGACCTCACTTGGGAGACACTGTTCGTGTCTATCACCTCTTTTGGGGGGTGAGATGATGTGTTTAAAATGCCAATCACAGGCTGCCTGGGTGGCTCAGTCATTAAGCATCTGCCTTTGGCTCAGGTCGTGATCTTGGGGTCCTGGGATCGAGCCCCATGTCAGGCTCCCTGCTTCTCCCTCTCCCACTCCCTTGGCTTGTGTTCTCTCTCTCACTGTCTCTTTGTCAAATAAATAAATAAAAATCTTTAAAAAAATAAAAAATGCCAAGCACAGCCCCAACAGCCAGGAGGTGTCTGCAGCATGAGGGCTGCCCCCCCTCCAAGGTCACCCTGGCAGGCATCAGGGCCCCATCTCCAGCAGGCCCTCCCATAACCTCAAGCTACAAGTCCCCCCACACGTCAGGACACCACACGGCCCAACCCCACCAGCCGGCCACCAGCACCTGGGCATAATGGCACCACAGGGAAAGCCATGTGGACAAACACGAGCTCATCCAACCCTCGTCATGACTATGCCCTTCATAAAGGGGATGTCACCTGTCCAAGGTGACCTGCTGGATGGCCAAGGCCCAGATCTGAGCCCAGGCCTTTTTGATTCTAGAATGCGAGCAACCTGCCAGTCACTGGGGACTATCACACTCCACCTTTCTTCTTCTGTTATTCCCTCACTGAGGGCAGAGTCCCTACTACGGCGGGGGGCCATGTTTCCAGCCCTCCAGAGGCCACAAGTCTGGGTGTGAATGAAGTCTAGTGTAGAAAGCCCTCATTGGGCTCCTGACCCAATAAGCACCCTTCTCCTGGACGGTCCCAAAGCCTTCCTCCTCATCCCAGTTTCCTCTCTCCTGGGCCAGGATGCTGGCCTCTGAACAGGCCTCACCTTCATTCTGTCCTCCACACAGCAGCCAGAGTGGCCCTTCTCCCCTCAAAACACAGCTGCAGCCCCTCCCATCACCAGTGGGCACTGGGCCCTGCCTGGGTCAGCGGTCGTTCCACAGGGCCTCCCCAGCCATTCCCCCACCGCCACCTGCAAGGCCTTGCCACTCCCTGCACAAGCCAGGCGACCTCCCACTCTGGCATGGCCAATTCCACTCTTTGGGCCTCTGCTCAAAATCCACGTCCTTAGTGACAGTGTCCCCGTCTCTCAACTAGCTATCACGACTTTCCCACACTCCTGAGGCCTCTTACCCTGCTAACGTACTAGGTAACTTACTTACCTCCTCGGACACTGCACAACTTCCTCATTTGCTTATCATGGAACAATAGAGATGAAATGAAACCTAGCCTTTTTGAGCCCCTACTTCATGGTGTCCCAGGCAACAAAGCAAATAAATGTTATTAGCTCATTTAATCCTCTTCCTGACACAACATAAGCTCCAAAAAGGCAGGATACTTGATCTATTCTGCCTCTTTTGTTCATCAATACACCCAGCATGTATCAATGTCCTGGGGCAGTGCTGGCACCTATTAGACACACAGGTAAGTGTAGCTCGGTCTACATTGACCTTAAACATGCTCACCGCAAAGAAAGCAGTGATCCTTTGTTCTGGCTTTCCTCCGTGTCCCCCAGGACCAGCCACAGTCTTTGGCTTCCCCTCTGTCGGCATTACTCAACTTTGCCCCTAAGCCCCTGGGATCCAAGGATCTTCCCTCAAACTATATGAGAACACAGACCACTTCACTGAGGAGAAGGATTCATACCACAGGGAAGAGAACAGTCATCAGGGAGCACCCTGATAGGCAGCCCACCAGCCCCCACTCAGACCCAAGAGCGGCTCAAGGCTCAGGCCTAGCGGCCCATGGCTAAGAATATGGGGTTTGCTAATTGTAAAAGTACAAGTGGATAGACGATACATGTGGAGCCAAGAACTCACACGGTCCCTGAGCCAACCCTCCCCTTTCAGACAGGGAACCTGAGGACTAGTGAGGGGAAAAGGCTCTCCCCAGGTTACAGGGCAAGTCACCGCCCCAAAGCCAGGCCATGTGCCCTCTCAGACAGCTCTGCGGCAGTGGAGGCAGAACTCTGGGAAAGACCAGTCCACCTCTAGCTGGAGGAACCCTCCTCTCTGCTCTCAGCTACTGAGGTTCTAAAACACCGAGGAGACTGATCCAAGTCTCCACATGGCCAGAAAGCTTGGGGGGCACAAAGGAACACTCAGGTCTGCCCTGGAAGTTTCCCTCCTATCCTATCCCCAGGTGGCCCTCAGGTTTCTACCTCCTGACACCAAGGCAGGAGGACCCGCCTCAAGAAAAGGGAGCCTGGGGGCGCCTGGGTGGCTCAGTGGGTTAAGCCACTGCCTTTGGCTCAGGTCATGATCTCAGGGTCCTGGGATCGAGCCCCACATCGGGCTCTCTGCTCAGCAGGGAGCCTGCTTCCCTCTCTCTCTCTGCCTGCTTCTCTGCCTACTTGTGATCTCTGTATCTCTGTCAAATAAATAAATAAAATTTTTTTTTAAAAAAAGGGAGCCTGCACATCAAATGCTTGGGAGGACAGGGAGCGGGCGGCAGGAGCACCGCACAGACAAGACTTCCGGCACCTCGGGGAGACACACAGACTCATGGGCCAGGAAATGCCTGTCTGGGTATGCACTCGGGAGGAACTCAGCACACGTGTGCACGCAGACGCACGCCTGATGCTCATGGCAGCAATGTTTGGGAGACAAAAAGGGAACCACCCAGCCAGCTCTAGTGGAAAAATGGATAAACAGGTCTGCCCATCATGAAATCCTACACAGCAGTCAAAGTGAGCAAATAAGACCCCCATGTATCAACTTGGATACACCCCAAAACCATAGGTTGAGTGAAAAGAAGTATCAAAATTTTATATATATATATATATATAAATTATATATGTTTTTAAATTATATTTTTATATACATATAAAACATATATTTTTATATTTATATATATATATATATATATATAATATATAATATATAAAGTTAGAGTATTTTAATGACTGTTTAAAGGACCCCCCCGGTGGCTCAGTCAGTTAAGTGTCTGACTCTTGGTTTCAGCTCAGGTCATGATCTCAGGGCCATGGGATCGAGCCCCATGGTGGGCTCCCTGCTCAGTGGGGAATCTGCTCTTCCCTCTCCCTCTGTCCCTACCCCATGCTCATGTTCTCTCTCTCTTTCAAATAAATAAACTCCTTAAAATAAATAAATAAAATAAAATACTAAAAAAATAAAATAGAATACTAAGAGGAGACAAAGCTGGGTTGTGCAATGTAAATTAGCTGAAAAACTCTGTATAATAGGAAGCCAAGAAGGTGGACACCCAAGGAGTGCTACTGCTGGGTCCTGATTTTCAGATCTAATTTATGGGCATCAGACCGCTTGCAACTGTGACATATTCCTTGCGAAGACTCAAGGAAGAGTTCAGGGAAAGATGAAAAAGAAGGAAAAAACACACACACACAGAGATGTTCTCTGTGGCTTATTTAGAGTGTGAAAAAATCAGAAACTCCCAGGACAGCTTACAAAGAAATCAGACAATAATCGACAACACAACCGTACAAGCCGTAAGCACGAATCGAGACAGAAAGATGGGAAAATGTCCTCACGCTGCAACTCCACGGGTGGGTATCGCACGAGACACACGACCAAATGCCCTGGCTGCACCCCAGGTATGCCTGCAGTGGGCGAGGCTCCAAGGAACACACTACTTAGCCTTGGACACCCGGTTTTCTGCTCTCCCAGAAGCAGGTGTGGGCAGGCTCTCCAGCACTCCACTGCCTGCTCCCACGGGAGGCTCTCCTGGGGCAATGAGAATCCCCTCCCATACTTCCAAGCTAGAACCAACCCCTCAGAGATTTCTGTAAGTCCATTCCAGATGCTGCACATGTCACAGGAAAGGGCTCAGGGGTCAGTGGCTCCAGAAACCAAGAGGTTAAGCAGCGGGGACTTATGTCATCCCCCAGGGCCAGCTGCCTGAAAGAGGGCTTCTGCACATCTGCTTTAAGGAAAGAGGAATGTTCTCACGTTGCATTCGCTCTCCCAGGCCAGCAGCCCCCAGAGCAAGCTGGATTCATACATCACAAGTTGTGCACATTTCTGATCAAAGCAAAAGCCACTCCGTGAGTCTGAGGAACAGACAAGCGAATGGAATCAACCTCTATAAACATCTGAACGTCCTCAGCAAATACACTCACTAACCTCAATCAACTCTTCAGTTGTTTGCTCTGCACTGAGGAAGGGAGTCTCCGGCTAAGTTGAGTTTTAAACTGGGACACTTAGAAATGATGCTCTCAGCCAAGTCCCAGGGGCACCTGCCATTAGCTCACAGCATGCAGACTCTGTGGGAGACTGCAGGGTGACCAGGGGACCCTGAGGACCCTGAGGCTGGGCACTCTGTGGCTCTGTTCCCAGAGGGCAGTCACCAGCCCCGGCCATCAGCGCCCCCTCTGCAGGCACAGCCAGACCCCGAGTGGGCAATCAGGGACCAGAGATGCCAGCTATAACGCAGACGTCCGCAGGGGCTGACTGAGGCAAGCCAGTTCGCCAGGGTCCTGAACCCCTCCCCAGGGACCCAGGACCAAAGGTTACTCTGAGCTTATCTGGGTTAAACTCCACTCCTCTGACCACAGGTTACATTTACCTTAGAGCAGGCAGTCAGCAGCCGAAAGAACGACCAGAGGGCACAGATCCACTTCCCGAATGCGGTTATTTCCAAGTCATTCCCTCCTCCCCGGGACTCATTCTCTTGAGCTGGAATCTTGTTCCTTTTCCACTAGGAGGAAACTGAGGACAACAGGGCCTAACCCCACCAGGCTCAGTCACCATCTCGCTCTCACCTGGCACGTACACAGGATATAATAAACTACGGAGGCCAAGGGATCTCTGAGCCAAACTCGCCCTTTTATAAGACAAGCCTGAGCATCCATACAGCCAACCCAAGCACGGCTGCCTGTAGCAGGAGCTGGCCTGTGACACCAGAGGAGCGGGTGCAGACCAGTAGGGCAGGCTGCTGAGACGGCACGGGGGCACCGGGCAGGGTCTGGCTGCTGGATCCGGACAGTATTTATTGGGAACAGGGCAGCCATGGCCAAGGTCCAGAGCAGACCTCTAGCATGTGCTGGGCACAAACAGGACTTTTAGGAACATTAATCCGTTTAATTTCATCCCCACGACAAGGTCTTGAGGGGGGTGATACTCCCCGTCTCTTTAGCAGATAAGGAAGGAGTTCAGAGAAGGCCAATAACTACCCACCAACTCCAGACAGGATTAGGCAGAGCTGCAGCTGGACCCAGACCCATCAGGAGTCAGCACCATACTCCCTCAGGAGACACACTAGGCTGCAGTGCGGGGGGCGGTCAGACACAGGCTGTACCCTTGAGGGCCCCCCCACATCTGGCAGCTTCGCCAGCACTGCACACAGCGCTGGGGATCGCAGAGGCCTCAGAAAACCCATAAAGGCAACAGGTCTTCAGAAAGAGTGGGCCCTCCAGATAGGGCGCGTGAGCGGCCCCTTAAAGGTAAGCTGGGCTGCAAAGCAGCAGAAAATGCAGTATCCTGAGGACCTGCTGTGTGTGCATGCGGGGGGGGGGGGGGGGGGGGGGGGGGGGGGGGGGGGGGGGGGGGGGGGGGGGGGCGGGTGTAGCTCAGCTCACATGAGAGCCCACTCCCCGACACCCAGAGGTCCTCTTGATCAACCCCGCCAAAGGGCGGCCGATGGGGCACAGACCCAGGCAGGAGACAACAGTGGGATTCCTCCTGCCACCGCCCTGGGCCCTGCATCCGGAGGAGGCCGGCTCCCCTCAACGGCGGGGGGGTGGGGGGGCTCCACTGTGGCTCCCCTCCGTGGGGCGTGAAGCACAGTCATTCAGGGTAAACAAAACACAGGCGTGTGCAGGGCAGCCCCACGTGGGGGAGGAGTAGAACAAAAACCGAATTCAAACAAGCACACAGAGACCAGCACAATCCAGAACCCATTGCAGAAACCCTGGCAAAGGGAAAGCAGGCAGGGAGACAGCAGAGAGGCAGGAGACCTGGCTCCCAGACCCTTCATCCGCCAGCCTAGCAGAGGGGCCCTGAGCAAGTCCCTTGGCCTCTCTGGGCTGCAGTCTCCTCACAGGTAAGAGGAAGGGACAGGACTACACAACCTTTCCATTTCTCTCCGAGGCTGACCTCCTCTGCCTCGCTGCCAAACCCAGGAGGCGGGGTTCCAAACAGCAGGGTCCTGAGACACCCACACGCTAACAGAGGCTCTCAGCTGGTTCTATGGGGCACAACCTGGAGGACGAGTGAGATCTGCCCCACACAGGCTTTGAGGTTCCCCCGCTCTTCGCTCTTCGCAGGCCACCTATCCAGCCCTTGAGCTGCTGACAAGGAGAAGAGGATATGTATGTGAGGCCCCAGTGAGCAGCAGGCCCAGGGGTACCATGCCCTCTACGGTCCCGGCGCTCATGGAGCACTCCCCGTGTGGAGAGGCTAGAATGAGCCAGATCTTACAGGCATGAAGGCAGAGTACTTAGGAGTCAGAAGACTGCTCAGCCACTTTTTTTTTTTTTTTTTTTTAGATTTTATTTATTTGACAGAGAGAAAGATCACAAGTAGACAGGCAGGCAGAGAGAAGGGAGAAGCAGGTTCCTTGCCGAGCAGAGAGCCCGATGTGGGGCTCGATCCCAGGATCCCGAGACCATGACTTGAGCTGAAGGCAGAGGCTTAACCCACTGAGCCACCCAGGCGCCCCTGCTCAGCCACTTTTAGAGCGAGCTACTAAATGTGGTCTGGGCTCAGGGGCCTCATCCATGAAGCCTCTTCCCAGAGGAGAATACATGCCCCCGACAGGGCTGGGGGCTCTGAAGATTCAGAGAGTGAGGGTAGAATGTAGCATGGTGCCTGTCACTCACATGGTGGCAACAGCTACTATCACCAATGGCAAGGTCAACATAAGCGTCTGAGAGGGCTTGTGTGGCTCCACACTCCAAGCCCAGGGCAAAGGCACAAGGAAGTCTTCTTTAAATCAAGAGACCTCCATCAGTGGCCAAGGACTCACTGTGTTGGCCAGCCACATCCCACATGTGTCAGAGCATGCTCGTGGGATGTTGGGAGAGGAACATGGATGCCTGGCGGCCTGCTCACTTCCCAAAGGCCCCAGGAGAAGCATCCCGAGGGGCCAAGTACACTGTATGGCCCACTTACGCTGGCTTGAGCTGGCAAACACCTTCTCCAGTTCAACAAACTGGTGCAGTCTTATTCTACCCAGGGCCCTGGGCTATACTACATCCTGGAAACACAGAATGGAAGACGACACAGCCTGGCCTTCCAGGAGCTGGCAGAGGGCCCAATTTCAGTACAGCCAGAGCTCAGAGGAGAAGGGCGAACCCAGAGATGGGCAGGGATGCGGTCAGGGATGGCTTCCCCCTTCCCCCCAGAGTCGGCATCTACTGGAACGTAATCTTGAAGAGTAAAATGTGAAGCCCATAAAGAAGGGAGGGATGGGTGCTCCAGGATAGGAAGTGATGAGCAAAGTCCCAGGGGCATGAATGGCTGGCAGCACACCCAAAGTCCAAGCAGCACAGTAAGGCAGAGTGCTGGGAGAAGCAGCCCCTCACTGACAAAGCCCAGCCAGCATGGGCTCTGGGGCTCCCTCCAACTCTTCTGGAGTGCTAACTGCCCAGGCTCTATCTGACCCCTGCCAACCAGCCAGAGAGCCAAGCACTCACTCTGCCAGATGGTGCCCTCTCCTTCTGGTCACGACTCTCCCGCCAGGTACAGGAGGCAAGGCCAGTCTGTTGCCCCAGCTGCTTCAGTTCCCCACTCCGTAAGATTGGGAGGGTCCCACCCTACCAATTTACAATGCATGCACCTCCCCAAAGCTCCCTGACTGCCGCAACAGAACTGACACCCTCACAAAGCTGGGCTCAGGCACACCTAGAATCCCCCACCCTGGGTCTTCCTGCCCCCCCCCCCCAGCAGGTGGCCTGGGACACCCTGGGAAGAGCATGCATTATGCCTCACCTTGTGCAGGCTTTTCAAACGATGACTAATCCTCTTGTGCATCTGCCAAAGCCCATGAAGCCCCTAAGACTCCCACGATGACCAGGACTCAAGGAACCTGACCATCAGGGGCAGGTTTCCCAGAACATGCATCCAGGACTGCCATGATGATCTGGCAAGAACAAGGCCCCTCACAACACTCAATGATGTACAAGCCACAGGGGGTAAGGCCCAGGACCCTGCAAAGAGGGAAGGGTGGGAACAAGGGATATGAGCAAGCCCTAGGGATATGTGGGTCTCCCCAGTAGCCTGGCTTTTAAAAATCATTTACAGTTTATACCTGATAGAATTGTGAGAAACTTTATGAATAATTACTATGAATAATTACTGTGTGCGATCAGACCAAGAAAACAAATCGAACACCATTAAGAAGAGACATACAAACCTAAAAAATGCTCACAGTTTACTATCAACAAGTTTGAATTGGAATCTTCTAGAAATTTCTAGAATTGGACCTTCTAGAAAGGACACATCAGAGAGAGAGCTCCATTCCCCAGAAGGCACAGCAGGATCATCCATGTTGCCTACACAAAGACTATAAAGCACAGACCCCAGCTTCACCATCCTATCGGAAACAACAGCACACACTCCAAAAGGCAGGCCAAATCAAGCAGGCATTTGCTCAGCCTCTGCCCAAAGCAGACGTGTGCTCAGCACACTGGGGAAGGGAGTGATGAAGACTGGGGCTTCATCCTCCTTGCAGAAAAGAGAAAGCATGGGCATAGCTGAGTACCAAATGAGGCCAGTATCCAGAGCTTTCCAAGGGGGTACACAATGCATTGCTAAGAGGGGTTGGGGAGTTGGAGGGGAGGCTCAGAGGAGAGAACACGTAGTCTGGGGAACTCAGGAAGACGCAAAAGAACATGAGGACTCCCTGTGTTATAGTCTAAATGTTTATCTCCTCCCTACCCCTGCCACCCAACCCAAATCCAGATGCTGAAATCCTAATGCCCAATGTGAGGGTATTCGGAGGTGAGGCCTACGGGAAGTGAATAGGTCACGAGGGTAGAGCCCTCATGAATGGGATTAGAGCCCTTCTAGAAGAGACCCCAAGTGAGAGCACAGCAGGAAACTGGCAGTCCACAACCCAGAAAAGGGCCTTTGCTGGCACCCTGCTCTTGGACTTCCAGCCTCCACAGCTGGGAGAAATACCTGTTGTTCACAAGCCACCGGTCTGTGGTAGTTTGTCAGAGCAGCCCCACAAGACGAAGACATCATGAAGCCAACCTGGGCAGAACACAGTTCTGCAGGCCAGCTCCCCGGCCGTCCAACTGAATCAGTAAGCACTGTGCTTTTTCAGATGATGAGCAATGAGTCCCTCCTCCCAACACACCTACTCAGGTACAGGAGGGAAAGCGGCCATTTATCAGCCCATCAGCTGCCACAGGTCAGGCCCCAAGCTGCCCCATTATATCTCCTAGCCACCCGTGAGATCACGGGGGAGGGGAAAGAGGTCCAGGGATTATACCCAGGGCCCCACTGCTCCCAAAGGCTCCAGACAGCACTTGAGCCCCAGGCCTGGGGCTCCGAGCCCCGTGCTCCTGCCCTGGCTGGCACCTGGCAGACTCTGCGGGGGCAGAACGGGTGGTGAGCTCCAGGGAGGAGAGGAAGGAGGCCAGAGAGGAGAAGTGTGCTCCCAGGCTGGCCCTTCCAGAGCAGGGCAAGGCCTCCCTGACACTCAGTCCCACCAGCAGGAGGATCACTTTCTTGGAGCTGCCTAACAGTAATCACCCCAAGAAATAAAACAAATGGCTTTAATTAAAGCACGTGAAGTGAACAGCTGGCTTTGTGTCCAAACAGGCACCTACAACAGGGTTGGTTGCACGGCGCTGCCAACAGTAAGAAGCCCCGCACCTGGCGTCAAGCAACACGGCCAGTGACTGCCCACCAGGAAGGGGGCACTGCACCCCTACCCACCAAGCCTGCCTCTCCCACTGCCCCAGCTTCCCACCTCACGCCTGGGGACCTGAGGCTCTGTCTCTGTAGGAGCGCCTGGTGGTCGTCAGGGGCGGCTTTGCCTTCAAGCAGCTCTAGCCACAGATCCCCCCTATTTAAGCGTCAGGCCGCCTCCCTTCTCCTGGAGGACCCACGCGTGCTGGGTGGATGCACCCTGGGAAGCTGGGAGGCTGTGGGTAGGGCCCCACTGGAGGACCCTTGGCAGGAGGAACAAGGACAGGCCAGAGGCTCGGGCTGCGCAAACACTCCCCCTCGCCCACCCCCACGGGTCCCTCAGACGACGCGGCCAGGAGGAAGCCTGATGTCTTCTCCATCCGGATGCAACCATCCAGCTTCTGTTTCATCCACCTTTTTTCAAAGGACCTCATCAAAGCCAGTTTACACCGGGCGGAGGAAGGAAATGACCGCCCACAATCGCCACGCAGACTCCCTTTCATTTGAATCTTCCTCTCTAAAACCCGGGGGGAGGGGCGGGGGGCCCCTCGTGGAGAAAGAACAAAAACAGCTGGGGTGGAGCTTCGGGCTCCTGCGGTGGCCGAGCGGGGCAGGCTCTCGCGCCCGACTCCAGCAGAGCAAACGCGGGGCGGCAGCGCCCTCTAGTGGCCGCACGGAGCGCTGCACACGGTTCCTAGGGCCCCTGGAGGGAACCCCGCACAGGGAGCAGGAGAGCGGCTCTCCTGTCACACTGGGTCTCAGGAACAAGAAGTGCCAGGCAGGAGAGGCTGGTGGCCCACTGTGGGCTGCACTCCTACGGCTACTCCACCTGCGGACCTCCTGGCCTGGAGACCGGAGCACTGATCCTAGCCCTGGGGCACCCTCCCGCGCAAACCCCAAGCTGTGGACACATCACATGGGTTCCCTCCAATACTGACTCCCTGGTCGGGCTGGGGCACCAGGCTAGCCCCCAACAACCAGCAGGGCTTTGGCCTCCCATCCCCAGCCAGAAAGATCCGTGGGGACACAGTGTAGCAAGGCCCGGCTGGGGTGGCTGAACACAGGCCCAGCACCTGGCCGCCTCTGCAGGAGGGGTTAGGGTGAGCTGGCTCTCAATCCACTCTCCCAAGGGGGAGTAGAGGCTGCTGCTAACACTGACGCCCAAACAGAAGGGCCTGGACTGATTCTGACCCCAGCACTGTGTGGCACTAAGTAAATCACTGCCCCCTCTCCACCCAGGTCCATCAGCTCACTAGGAAGGACACTGCACCCATAGGTTCAGAATGTCCTTACAGCTCCAAAGCTTGGTGATTCTGCAGTGTTCTGGGAAAGCGAAGGAGACAGATGCCACCCTTGCAGCAAGCACAGGCTTTGTTCAGACTGGTGTAATTAATTATTTGGGGCCATCGGGCAGGGGTGCGAGGTGGGCTACAGCCCAGCCCTCCCTGGCTCCCACTCTAGTGGGTGTCCCCTCCTCCCTAAAGCACGACACAGCCCAGCCCTGTGACTTAGTTGGGGAACTCAAATAAGTCACCTGATCTGACAGCCATGGGGTCTCCTTCACCTGTCACCATGATGTTCAAATGAGATGTTTGTAAAAGCCCTTTTATACACTCTACAGTGCTGAACAAATGTTACTATTATTCTCCTAATCAAGTCTTCATACAACTAACATGGCCTCGTTGATTTTAGAAATAACATTACTGTATACATCCGAAATTTTTAAACTATGTTCTTCAGAAGACAAGCCTTTCCAGAGAGGCTATCTAACATCTTTCTGGGTGGGGCGGGGAGTGTCCAAGCACCTGGGTTTTTTTGTAAAATGCATTTGGGCAGGGACGCCTGGGTGGCTCAGTTGGTTGGATGACTGCCTTCGGCTCAGGTCATGATCCCGGAGATCTGGGATCAAGTCCCGCATCAGGCTCCCAGCTCCACGGGGAGTCTGCTTCTCCCTCTGACCTTCTCCTCGCTCATGCTCTCTCACTGCCTCTCTCTCAAATAAATAAATAAAATCTTTAAAAAAAAATGCATTTGGGCAAACACATAAGAAAAACAGCAAATACACATATTTACACAATAGGTAATCATCTCTCCATTAGTCACTGGGGAAATGCAAATCAAAACCAGATCAATGAGATGCTACTTCACACCCACGAGAACAGCTATGATCAAAAGACAGACCACAGCAAGTGTGGGCTGGGATGTGGAGACTCTGGAACTTTCATACGCTGCTGGTGAGAAGGCAGAATGGCACAGACACTTTGGAAAACGGTCTAGCATTTCCTGAAAGGGTAACATGTGACCAAGCCATTCCATGCCTGGGTATATATACCCAAGAGATGTGAACACATATAACCACACAGAAACTCATAAACGAATGTTCACAGCAGAATTATTCACAATAGCCAACAAGGAGAAACCACCCAAATATCCACCAAATAATGAATGGATAAATGCGGCATGTCCATACACCAGAATATCATTCAGTCATTAAAAAGGATGGAGTATTATCCGTGCCAAGCAAAGAAAGCCAGATACAAAGGTCACGTATTGAAGGAGTCCATTTTTATGAAATGTTCAGATCAGGCAAATTTATGGAGCTAGAAAGCAGTTTGAGATTGCCAGCACTGGGGACAGAGCGGTATGGGGAGTGACTGCTAATGGGTATGAGGTTTCTTTTGGGGATGATGAAAATGTTTTGGAACTAGTGGTCATGGCTGAACAATCTTGTGATATTAAAACCACTGAACTGTTTTTTTCAAAGGGGCTGCATTTTATGGCATGTAAATTCTACCTCAGTTTTTTTAATTGCAAAAAAGAAAAATGTTATCACCTTTATCTAAATGATCTATGGGAAGAGAAAAGAGAAAATTGTGAGGAATTCCTGGTGTCCAGCTAGAACACTGCATCTGTACCCTTAGGCCAACCACCTATGTGTCAGTGTGATTCAGCTCTAGGATGGTCCCTGACCTATGGTACAGGCTTTGCCTTATAACATTAACACATGATCTGTGGTACTGTCTATGGAATTATCCAGAGTGCATCATATGGGACACAATAATACCATATAAAGTCATTCCCTCAGATCAGTGATTGAAGTTCTTCCTGAGAAACACGCATTGGTACACAAACTACTCCAGTTGTTTCACGAACATATTATAATTTAAAAGCACTCCACTGGCAAATGGGTTTGGTGACATGGTGCTGTTCTCTAAATTCTGTAGTAAAAAATGTTGGCCTGTCTTTCCAAAGAGCCTCTCATCACGGGAGGCATTTCTCAGGTCGCCTCTTTCCCAGACTGTCATAACTTGTTCAAGTCTCGTTCACACGCAAGGGGCCCGCCGCTCTGACCAGCTGGAGAAGCTGCCTTTCAGTGCCACCTGCTTGTCGTTAGCTTCATCAGCGCGACATCCAGCGAGGCGGGCTTTATGCTCCCTCCAAGCCCCGCACCGTGAGCTGAAGGTCTCATCTCTTCAAAACCACTCAGTTGTGCTCCTGCAGAAACTCTGGAAGGGCCCCAGGGTGCACAGAGCTTCCCCATCCGTCAGCCACCCCAGTCCTCAGCACACGCTCCTCCCGAAATCCAGCAACCACTCTACGTGTGGAAAGCACACGGCTTTCTTCTCAGGCCTAACCTGTTATCTGGAGACTGGGCAACCCCACCTCGTGCTCTGAGGAAGATGGGTTCCATGGAAGAGATGATCTGCCGACCACTGAGAACTCTCAGAGGATTTCCTGGGTTTAGCTAATACAGCCATCAGTTGGTCAACTGGGAATACTGATTGAGAACCTTGAAAGTGCCAGGAACTGTGCTAAGAATATAATGGTGGTGGGGGAAAGAGGAGCACCTGTTTCCACTGTTTTGTGCCTTCTACACGGGGGTGGGGAGCCTCTCCACTAAACCGGCTCTCCTGGCCTTTTGCTCCCCACCATGCACATGAACACCTCCCTTAAGGTAGGAGGAGAAACTGGTCTGATGGGTGAGTTTGGAAGGCATGCCCGCCCTGGCCCCCTTCTCTCCTTCTACTTGGCCCTTCATCCTCTCCTCTCTCCCCTCCTCTCCTACCCCCTCCCTTCCTCTCCTCTCCTTTCCTCCTCCATCTTCTGGATGGAATTACCTGTGGAGAGCCTGCCTACCCCTGCAGTGAGGCCAGTGGCTGTCCAGGGCTGCCTGTCCTTCCAGAAGTCTGTCTGATTCTTGTGTTTCAGGTTAGCAGGCTGCCTGTCCTGAGTCTCTATCATTTCCAACTTGGGCCAGAAATAGGAATGGCGTTTAAGGGGTTCCTGTGGACCCCAGGAGATGAAGAAGGGAAGTGATGTCCTGCCCTCATGGAGATTATATTCTAGTAAGGAGAGAAGACTGCAAATAAATAAAAGGATGGTTATTTCCTCAAACATGCAGAGCACACTCCCACCTGCAACCTTCCCACATGCAGCTCTAGCTAGAGCTCTCTCCCTCCTAGAGGCCCCAAAGTGCATACTCTCACTCCCCTCGGTCTCTGTTCAAGTGTCATCTCATCGTGGACCTTCCCTCACCACCGCCAACTGCCCTCTCCCGGAACCATACGCTTCTTACATCCTTACCCTGCTTTACCTGCTCTAAACATCTCACAATCTGATTTGCCCTATCTGTACTTGTTTATCTGTTTGAAGTCTCTTTCCTCTTCCACACACACACACACAAGCTCCACGAGAGCAGAAACTCGGTTCTGTTCCCACTGTTCACGGCACAGGGTAAGCGCTCCTCTGCTGAACGAATGAAGGAACGAACAAATGAGAATGTGTTACAAACAGGGTGATGGGAAAGAAGATGAGGACTCGGGTGGGGGCCGCTTTAGACAAGGGGTTCACGGAAGGCCTTTCGGAGTGGCTAACATCTGAGTGATCACGCAACGAGAGCATAAGAGAAACACCACGAAGAAGCAGTACGGAGCACCGGTGAGGCGGGGGAGCCCCCCCCCCCGGATGGGGGGGCTGGCCACCCCAAATAGGGGAAAAGGGTGGACCACAAGTCGTGTCAGTGCTAAGGGATACCGGGTGCTCCAGGGCCTGCTCGCTGCGCTGATTTTTCCCCACAGGTCAGCAGAGCAGGGCCGTGCAGTGGCAGCAGCACTGGGCAGGAAGCGCTGCAGAAGGGCGGCATCATTGAATCTTCGCCACTATGCGGGAGGCGGGAGGGGGCGGGGTTGACCCTCATTTACAGACAAGGCCTCGGAGGCCCAGAGCAGTGAGGTGGCTGACCCATGGTAACCCAGCTAGTAACTGGCCAACTGGGGTTGCAATTCAGAGCTGTCTCACCTCCTCAGGGCCTTCTCATGCCCAACCCACCCCCTGCGTTTTGCAGCAAGACAGGATGAACGGGGTCGGTGACACTCAGCAGTGTGGGTTCCTGGATGGCTGGAACCCACCTCTGCATACCCCATAGCTGTGAATCAGGGTCCCACATACAACAGGTGCTTGGTCAGGCCCGGGAGGGCTCTTCAGGAGTGGGGCAGGGATGGCTTGTCGTCTACCCCAAACCTGCTCTCCTCCACTTCCTGATTAACTGAACCCCTATTTTTTTTCTAAATATTTTATTCATTTATTTGACAGGCAGAGATCACAAGCAGGCAGAGAGGCAGGCAGAGAGAGAGGAGGAAGCAGGCTCCCTGCTGAGCAGAGAGCCCGATGTGGGGCTCAATCCCAGCACCCTGGGACCACGACCTGAGCCGAAGGCAGAGGCTTTAACCCACTGAGCTACCCAGGTGCCCTGAACCCCTATTTTTAATGGACTAGTCTTTTTTTGCTTCTTCCTCCATCCTGCCACCAAAACACAGATGTGATGGCTAAAGCTGTAGCAGCCAGCCTGGCCCATGAGGACAAGGGTCACTCCCTAGGGAGAGTGACACAGGCAGCTGCAAGGAGCCTAGGACCCTCATGACTTCAGGAGGCCCCCAGACCACCAGGAATGCCCACCTCTGACCTCCCATTTACTTGAGAAATAAACCTCCATCTTGCATAAGCCACCACAATTTGGGATTTCCACGGCATATTCTATCAAACCTGATAGAGCAAGGAAGGCTGATGAAAAAACACGTCTGGATTTAAGTGTTACAAGGATAGGGTTCCTCTTGACAAACAGAATGAGGCAAGAAACGGCTCAGAAGCAGAGTGAGCAAAACCCCATGAGGAGGGACAGCTTCTTCCACCGCCTGGGGAGGAAAGGCGGGACCAGGAAACTGAAGCCACACACCGTAGGACTACGCCACACCGTAGGACTACTCCGGGATGAAAGTGAGCCGGGGGTCAGGAGGTTCGGAGTGGAAGGCACATCATAAAAGCAGCATTTATGCGAGATGAACGAATGCAGCAGCCTTGCCCAGGCCAGCCGAACCAGGAGCGCCTGGAGGACAGAGAGCAGTCCAGCCAAATGTTTCCTGAATGCCTACCGTGAGCCAGGCACTGTGCTCCCAGGGAAGGCTGCACAGAGAGGAGGGCCGAAGTGGGTCGAACTGGGTCTTAAAGGTCGGGAGGAGAGCCCCAGGTGCTCCTGTATCCCCTTAGGGCAGTGAACTCCCACACCAGCCTCTGCAGCTCCATCCAAATTCAGATTCCAAGAGCCCACCCAGCAGCTTCTGACCCACAGGCTGGGGCAGAGCCCAGGATTCTGAATTTTTAATAAGCATGCTCATGTGATTCTTTTTTTTTTTTTTTTTAAGATTTTCTTTATTTATTTGATAGAGAGAGAGACACAGCAAGAGACGGAACACCAGCACGGGGAGTGGGAGAGGGAGAAGAAGCAGGCTTCCCCTGGAGCAGGGAGCCTGATGTGGGGCTGGATCCCAGGACCCCGGAATCATGACCTGAGCCAAAGGCAGACGCTTAACAACTGAGCCACCCAGGCGCCCCATGCCCTGATTCTGATGCCGTCAGTCCACAGACCTATTTATACAGGCTAGTAGCTCCTAACCTGGTGCTTGGAACACAGCAGGTTTGGATGCTTATTAAATAAATGAAGACATAATAGACACCCACACCGTTAGGAGACAAACCAGTAGATTTCAAAAGATCTTCAATAATAATGGACACAAGATTTTTCTGGCTAAGTGAATGGTTCCTTGGGTAATATTTAATTAACCAAAATATAATCTGAGGTCACTAATAATGTTCTGTGGTCTACTTCTGCAAGCATTTCAGCTAAAAGCATTTCAATTTCTCTTGAAAAGGGCCTTAGAAGAGACCTCTAGATATGGGCACAATTTCCACACCGGCTCACCAGAGCTCTGCTCTGCAGCTTACAGACATGGTGGCGACCTCTTACGAGCCCATGCTGAAGGAGCAGGCGGTCTCCAGACAGGTGGCTGGGCAGGGAGGGCCTTCCTCTCCCCAAGGTGTCCTCACACATGTCAAGACAACTCTTCTCCTATGACTAAACTGTCCTTATTGCCTTACCTTACAAGACAGAAGTGTTCCTTAAAGAAGAAACATGGTATATGATGATTTCACTCATATGTGGAATTTAAGAAACAAAACAGATGAACATAGGGGAAGGGAAAGAACAATAAAATAGGATAAAAACAGAGGGGGAGGCAAATCATAGAAGATGCAACATAGAGAACGGAGGGTTACTGGAGGGGAGGTGGGGGGATGGGGTACTTGGGTAATGGGCATTAAGGAGGGCACTTGATGGAATGAACACTGAGTGTTATGTGTAAATAATGAACCCCTAAATTCTACTCCTGAAACCAATACTATACTGTATGTTAACTAACTTGTATTTAAATAAAACCTCAGAAGAGAAACAAAGAAGAAACATGGTAGAAAGGGGAAAACACTGACCTAGGACATGGGTCTAGTCCTAGCCAGGTCAGTAACTCCCCAAGTGGCCTTGAGCAAGTCTCTTCACCCATTGTACTATATGCTCTTGAAGACCCCTCCCAGCCCTGATGCAAACCAGGGTGAAAATGTCTACAGTTTCCTTCTTCCTGACTAACACTTAAAGATTAATTCTTCATATGAAATGCGCTTCCACATGCAAGGCATGATGTTGGGTGCTGGGGATACAACATTTAAGAGGAGTCAGGGTCCACGCCCTCTGTCTACCTTGTCTTGAAAGGGAGAAAAATCCTTCATTCATTGTATAATCACAACAGTGATATAGGAAAAGGGCTTGGTGCTAAGAGAGTGTGTAATGGGCGCTCAGGAAAGGTTTGCCAAGGAAACGACATTTGTACTCACACCTGAGAGAGAGCTAAGGATGGGGGTCAGGGTAAGGTAATTTAAATTTATTTAAATTCAAGTTAGTTAACATATAGTATAGTATTGGTTTCAGGAGTAGAATTTAGGGGTTCATTATCTCCCACGCAGAGGGAGAAGCATGTGTGAAGTGATGCCAGAAAAAGCATTCCTTTCAGGAATAGTCCAAACCTGAGAGAGAATCAAATGACCAGTAAAATGAAGCCAACCTTCCAGGACCATATATTTAAGGAAAAAAAGAGCACCTTTTATCACAGACAGAAAACAGATTCACAAAAATCTGACCTCGAAACTAACAAGAACAATTTTAGGCTGAAACCAACAAACTGTTCTCTGACCACAGCCATCTAGCTACAAAGCCTCCAGACCCTCATCAGCCATGCCTCAATTCATGTCCCCCACAGCTGTTTCCAGGGCCTAGTGACCTATGGTTGTCCGAAGAGAGCACAGCAGAGGGAGAAAGCAGGAAACACAGGCACCATGATGGGAACCTGGCCCCAAGGCCAGTATTTCTGGTGCGGACTCTGTGCCAGGTATGAGACTGGAGATAAGACCCGACACGTTCATAGCACCAGTGTGCACCAGGGAGGAGGAGGAAGAGGAAGACATGTCTTTCTGATGGGGTTTCCCTGAAAGGCCCCAAAGAGGCGATGGCAAAGACAGATGACCAAGACCTGGAGATGGAAAGAGAAAGAGGGTCCCGATGGCAGCACGACACAGCAAAGGCCTGGCAGCTAGACAGCCGAGTGCACAAGAAGCTGTGTCGAGCTGGAGAGAAAGGGCTGGGTAGAGATCTGGCCCAAGTTGCTACCTCTGACTCCATAAAGTGATAAAATGACAGTGCTGGTCTTCAGGGTGGTGTTTGGAGACCCTGTCAAATCCCAACTCTGCCCAGACTGGCCCTTTGATCAAGGGCCTTTGGTTTTCTCCCTCGGACCAGCACAGCGTTTCTCAAGCATTAGAGTACTAGGGATCACCTGGGACAGGCTGCCAGGTCTCACCTTGAGATTCCATTAGGTAAAATGTGATGGTTCCCAGGCTGAAAAACCCCAGGTCAGAGAATGGGTCAAGAACCTGGATTCTGGGTCTCCTACAGCATGAAGTCCAGGCCCAGGTGCCCTTCCCTGACTATGGTGGGTGCTCCAGACAGGCTTACTTGTTCTGGGCAAGAGACAGACTTTGTGGGCTATAAGGAGAAGCAGGAATGGAAAGCTGTGAAAGGCTGGGCAGACGGTCCCCAAGTCTAGGGACATTTCAGGGACGGTGAAAGCTAAGTAAAGAGTGGCCAAGGGGGGCGCCTGGGTGGCTCAGTGGGTTAAAGCCTCTGCCTTCGGCTCAGGTCATGATCCCGGGGTCCTGGGATCGAGCCCCGCATCGGGCTCTCCACTCAGCGGGGAGCCTGCTTCCTCCTCTCTCTCTGCCTGCCTCTCTGCCTACTTGTGATCTCTGTCTGTCAAATAAATAAATAAACAAAATCTTTATTAAAAAAAAAAAAAAAGAGTGGCCAAGGGCCCAGGAGGAAAGGAAGGACATCCTGGGCAGAGAATACATCTTATGTAAAGGCACATTCAGCACATTCAAGATCTAAGGTGCACACAGGAGGACAAAAAGCAAGGCTGGAGAGGAGGGCCAGGCCCACAACACAGCCCTCCTGGAAGTTGGGACTTGAGCTGCCAGAGACCCCTGAACCCTACAGGATCTGGGCAGCAGCTTCCCCATCACTCACTGGACACAAACACATGGAACATTACTCTTACCTCACTACCCCTTCCTCCACTATCAGTCTCCATCCTTTAAGATCACCTCCTAGTCTCATCCAAAAACCAGACCTTGGACGCCCTCTGTGCAACTATGAGGTCAAAATGAGGCTAGCAACTTGACTGAAGCAATTAACACTAAGCCAGGAAGCTAATCTCTGACAAGTAGAGCTGGGAGATCATGGGAGATGAGGGAGAGAGGTGGGAGCAGAGCTGCCAAAGAAGCAGGTTGGTCCAGCCTGGGTGGCTAGCTCTGCTGTGCTCTCTCCAGACCGTATCTGTACCTCTTAGAGCTTCTGCTTCCTCCCTCAGAGTAACTGGTGGCTTCTCTAATGGGTTCGTGACCCTTGAGACTAGGGAAGAAGGTACAGAGAGAGGATGAGGTGGTTCACAATGTCTGGGTTTGGGCTTAGGCAGTTCTGACTTTAATACGAGAAATATCACTGCAACTTCAATTCACGCGACCTCACTAAGACCCTGGCCATAGACTCCGCATCAGATGACTACTGCCTTCAAACGACCCGTTCCAACCTCAAAAGTCAAAGATTGAGAATACAAAGTGCAGACTACGAAGGCAGTGCAGAATCCTGCAACGCCAGGAGAGAGGGGGCGAGCCATATCTCGGGAGAAGAGGGACTTAACGGGTGGGGCACGGATCAGGGTAGTGAGTCCACGCCCCGCAGCACTCCCGCACCGGCTGAGTGCTTCTGGCTCCTGGGCACGCCTCCCGCGCGCTGCCTCCAGCACACCGAGAAACACGTTTCCACGTTTCGGGCAAAGCCGGGGCAATGGGGGTGGAGGGGACAGATGAATGTATAGGGTGGGCCATCCGCCGGGAGCCCCCAGCCGTAGCCCCGCTCACCTTGCACTTGAAGCCGGCGGCTGGCGGCAACAGTTCCCGCAGCAGGGCCTTGGCCACCTCGCGGCTGGCCTCCTCGCTCACGAAGTGCAGGTTAAGCACCTCGTGTGCCTCGAACTTAGCGAGGCGCAGCAGGGAGCGGAGCGCGACGCGGGCCTTGGCCTGCAGCGCGGCGTTGTGTTCCGCCTTGGTGAACATCATCAGCAGGTGATAGTCCACCGGCCCCGGCCCGCCGCCCTCCAGGCTCTTGGCCTTGGCGCCCAGGGCCGGCGCCACGGAACCCCGCGCCAGCTCCGGCGCGGGCGGCGAGGGCACGGCGGGGGCCCCTGCGCGGGCCTCCTTCAGCCTCTTGGTGGCGCTGGAGAAGGTCTCCCGGCCCGAGCCGAGGTAGTAGAAAGCACAGACGGCCAGCGCCGCGACCAGCAGCAGCGCGCAGTAGTGGGAGCGCACAGCGCCCAGGCGCGCCATGGCCCGAGAGCATGAGGGCCCGCCTCGCCGACCCATGCACCACCCGCCCGCAGACAGAGCAATGGGGGAGCGGCAGCGGACACCAGCACCCTGGCAGCCACTTAGGGGCCCAGGCGGCGGGCAGCGGCCATGGCGGGGGCGGGGCGTCGCTGCCCGGAGCCAATCCACGGGCGCTGATGCGCGGAGAGGCGGGGCAGAGCTGCTCGGCAGCCGCTGGGTCCTAGATTTAGCGGGATTCAAGACGGGAAGGACCGGGCGGTGGGTGAGGACTGAGACTTCGAGAAAGCCAACGGGGCTGCAAGGAAGGTCTGTTGAAACTGGGCGTCCTAAATGCCCAGACCCAGACGCTAGAAATCGAAGCTGAGCCTTGAAAGGTATAGAGGCGCCCCAACGCAGGACGTTCGGGTTAGCAAAAACACTAAACTGGACGCACAAAAAGGGAAAAATTTTATTTCTATACCTTCCTCTCCGAGATGTTTGGAGGCCTGAAGTCCTCTCCCCGCCGACTCCCTTCACACCTGGGAGACTAGCTGGGACTAGGCAGTTTAAACTAACACGCTCCTTCCTCATTCACGGTAAATGAGAAAGGCCACCTAAGGTGCAAATGGCCTGCCCAGCCCACTGGCACCTGAGGCCATGTAAAGGATGTGGCCAGCAGGGGGACCCCGCTGCCCACGACTTGATAGTTTCCAAAGTCCCAGGAAGTAAAGCAGGAGACTTTTTTTTTTTTTTGAGAGACTAATAATACCTTAAGAGAATCTCAAGACGTGCCAAGTCGTTTTTCAAAATTTTAACTGAGGCATACTGAGGTAACTTGCCCAGGTCACACAGTTAATGGCTTTGACCTTAGACAGCTGGGACACTTGACAACTACATAAAAACTCATTAACTTTAGTCTTCTAAGGACTGATGATACTACTACAGCATTTAAACATGTACAAATGATCTGCATGCTTGAAGGTCACGGAGGTGAAAATGCATGGACAAATGCACATACGAATTATCACTCAGCAGTTTACTGTGCCATGCTCTTATTCGTCAAAGTGACTGGTACCCAGAACCACAATTCATCTTTTTTTTTTTTTTTTTAAGATTTTTAAATTTATTTGACAGAGAGAAAGTATAAGTAGAGTGGCAGGCAGAAGGAGAGGTAGAAGCAGGCTCCCCATCCAGCAGGGAGCCGGATGCCAGGCTTGATTCCAGGACCCTGGGATCATGACCTGAGCCAAAGGCTGCTGCTCAACCAACTGAGCCACCCAGGCGCCCCACAATGCATCTCATTTTTAACTCTCACTTTTTTCAATCGGAGTAACAGTTTTCCGGGGGGGAAAAAAAAATGGAACTCTGAAGTGGGCTGAGTGAAAAGATCAATACATACTAATTACCTTGTGGGGGTAGGAAGGTAACCCAATAGCTAAATTAACTCACTCAAGTGATGGGCTCTTACTTTAATTCATTTAATCCTCACAACCCTAAGAAGCAGAGGTATTATTTGCACTTTACAATTGAGGAAATTGAGGTTTAGAGCATATATTGCGTGAACTTAGCTGGCTAATAATAGAGCCAGATCTCAACCCAAATCTTACTTCTGCCAGTACCCAAACTTTTAGCCAAGACTCACACTGAAAGCAATAAATCAAGCCCTGGGTTGTGTGTATTTTACCACAACCTTCAGCAGATACTGGTTACAAGAGCAAGTTCTCCAAGTTAATGTAGCATGACTAATTATTAGACTTTAGACAGGATCCTTAATCTGAGCTTCAATAAGATCCATTTGGAAAACAGGGCTAATACTAGTACCTAAGCCTCATAGGGTTATAAGACAATACATAAAAAGCAGTTACAACTATGCCTAACACTTAGCAAACAATATAAAATATGCTAGAAACACCAAACTCTACAAAAGGGCTAAATAGCCAACAAGTACCCAAATATAGCAACCATAGCTTTTCTAGAGTAATTACAAATACCAAACTACAAATCTTCCTTTAAGACTTTATTATGTGTTCCGTATTATTACCACAGCAGTGTGCTACAGCTATATTATATTCTAATTGTTCACTAGTAAAAAATCTGGAGTTGTGCCCCTTGTCTTCACATCAATAATGTGGTTTTTCCTTATGACACTTATTCTAGAACTTATTAAGTTATTTTACTTTTCAGACCTTTACAAGATTACTACTCCTGGTATTTATAGATAAAAAAGGAGTGACAAGATAATTTAAATTTTACATAGAAAGGAAAATACGTGAGACTAGTCTTAATTCCATGTTAATTTTTCTTTATTCCCAATTCTTTGACCATAAAGAAAAATTAATGTTGCAACTTCCTGAAATATATTGCTGGCTGGAAACTAAAACAGGAGTTGAATGAAGGTGGCCATTTATTCAATAGGTAACAAGTGACCCCTGCATATCAAGCACATAGTGCCTGAGGATTACACCAGTGAAAGAAAACAGAAATCTCTGCCCTCATAGAGCTTATGTTCTAGCAGGAGAAAATAGAATAAGGAAAGGTATGTAGTGTGTCACGTGGTGACATGTGCGGTTTCCCCAACTCAAAACAGATAAAACTGGGTATAGACCCAGCTAAACTAAGAACTTTATAAGCACAATAACTCTTTCAGTTCTCACTTTGGTCAAGACTTCTGACCAGAGATTAGAGGTAATTGGTTTCTCCATCTGTAATATTGGGTAGATGATCGCATATTGACTAGTACCCAATACTGTCAAGGATACAGAGAAAGAGACCTTTTCCTCCACAGCAGATGAAGGGTGGGTACTTTTCTGGAAGGCACTCTGGCAATAACTAAAATCTTTTTGGCCCCTAAGAGCACTCTCAATTCTCTATTGTGATGAATGTTTCTCTCCAAGACAGAGGTTCCCAGATTTTCGTTGGCCTTGGAAGCACCTGGGGAGCTAGGTAAAAACACAGAGAATCAGGCCCTATGCATCATCAGTAAGCCTGGGCCTCAATAGTGCATCTTTTATAGACCAAAGTTTGTAAAGCACTGGCTTAGATCTTCGCACAGCCAAACTCTCCTTCTGCATCAAACCTTGACTCAGATATCTGTCACTGCCTTGATGAGTGGGCTCTAAACACCAAGCCATCCAGTGTCCAGGTGAGGCACTATCCTCCAACAATCCGAGGGCCACCTATAAACTATTCAGTCCCATCCTTCTCCATTCCAAGAAGCAAGATGTCAAGAAAATAGAAGTACATCTACCTTTCATTTTCTTTGCTGTAATGTCCCCAATACCTGACTCATTGAATGGCCCTCAAAAATATATCTGCCCATTGTGAATCAGCATTTTTACTTCTGGAAATTCATCCTGAGGAAATAATTAAGAATGCATGCAAACATTTAGCCATAAGGATAAAACAGAGCTAGATTTAGGATGGCAAGAAATTAGAATCAAATATTCATCAATAAAGTGGTTAAACAAAAATAATGATGCTGTTATTAAAAGTGATGTGTTCAACAAACTGCAAGTGGAAACTTTTCAAAATTAATGAAGAACTTATAGGAGACTCAGGAGACCTATTAGCCAACTGTAATGAATGGAACTTCTATGATTTCTAATTTGAATCGATTTTTAAAAAGCACATTTGATATAATCGGGGCAATTTGAATACTGACTATATAATTTTACAGTTTAAGGAAATGAGATATTGTGATTGACTTTTTTCTTTTAGAGATACATACTGAATGATTTGTCAGTGAAATGTCTGAGATTTGATTCAAAATCTGGGAAAGAGAAAAAAATGGGTGGTAGTATTGATAAAACAATGTTACCCATGAGCTACTAGCTATTGAAATTATTCTTTTTTATGCTTGAAATTTTCCATAATAAAGACTATTGAAAATCCTCCCCAAAGTGATGTATAACACTTAGGGACTTAAAGATCTGTTCCCCATTTATTAAGTGAAAAACGCAGGTAACAATATGGTCCCATTGTATATTAACAAAAATACACACACCCAAAGTTCTAGAAAGATATACACCAAAAAATTAAGTTTCCCCCTCAATGCTATTCAACAGAATTTGCTACAATGATGGACATGTTCTACAACCTGTCCTGTTCAAAACACTAGTCACTAGGCACATGTGGCTGAGTTCTTAAAATGTAGCAGTGTGAGAGAATCCAACTCTTAATTTTGTCTAATTTTAGTTAATTTCAATAGCCACATGTGGCTAGTAGAGACCATATCAGGAGCACAGGAAGATGATGGAATTATGGATGATTATCTTTTTTACTTATTGTTAAACATTCTTCTACAATGAAAAAGCATTGTTTTGCAACAGAAAAAAGTAGGTTGTTTCTTTTCATTTAAAACATTTACTCACTATTGGTGTGGGTTCTCTTCACAGAACCATTCTGAAAATGAAATGAAGTGGAATAAAGCAAGTCACACAGACAAGTTTTATGTATCTGCTTTTAATTAACTTAAAAGGCAAAAGCTGGTGATTCACTTCCAGGTCTGTTCTTTCAAACCTCCATTTCTTCTATCTCAATTCATATAAAAACATGTCTTTGTTTATTAAAAGGATTGAGTGTGAATGTGTTGCCTAGATGGGGAACTTCGGCCAGATGTCAATCATAGTGGAAAATAATTAGAGCTAGCCCCCATCCCTGAAAAAAGGAAAAAAAGCCTTTGTAATTTTTAGCTAATAAATGCATACAGCTCTGTTATCAGGAAGAAAATATTTAAAAGATGAAAAATGGATTTCCTGATTGAAGCAGTCAGCAGATAGGATCAACTGGATCAATGTGACAGAGGTGAAGGGAATATAAGACTTTAAACATGTCCGTTCTTTTTTTTTTTTTTTAAGATTTTATTTATTCATGAGAGACAGAGAATGAGAGGCAGAGGCAGAGGCACAGGGAGAAGCAGGCTCCCTGGTGAACCCTGGGATCATGACCTGAGCTGAAGACAGACATTTAATTGACTGAGCCACCCAGGTGCCCTAAACGTGACAGCTCTCAACACATATGTCCGCAGTTATAGTTCACAATAAAGTGGAAGTCTGAGCATAAAAGAACTATGCCAGAGGTGAGATTTTTATTGACTTATTATCATAATTTTTCAGCATACAAAGTATTTAATCAAGTATAATATTTACAATTCTTACATAATGTACATTTTAGAATAACTATAAAGATATGTACTTTGCTCCATTTACAATGACAAACTACAGCAAAACTACATTCATGAATTAGATACAAATCCTCTAAATACTAATAAAAAGTAAATGGAGTGTTGGTTATACATTCTTTAAAATATGCCTTTTCACAGGTAGCAAGAAATATTACATGTAATAAATCTTTATGACTGGAATGATCCAGAAATACCACAAAGCACAAATAAACACATATAGAAAAGTAGCTCATCATTTCCAAAAGTTAACCTTTAGCCTTTATGTAAAATAAATGGTGCCAGCAATCTTCATAATGTAGCAAGCTTTCCCTGTTTAAAATTAACACCCAATGCAGGAGGTTGTTGGGGAAAAATAAAATCTAAAACATAATATAGTGAAAAGACCAATGCAGAGAAAAGATTAATCAAACTTTATTTCCCTCCCCTTATTATTTCATTGTTTTAAGTGGATAAAACTATGTAATTGGGAAAGGATGTCTACAAAACCATGTTTATAGATGTCATTATTCAGCCAAACTGAGTCCAAGGCCCTTTTAGTTACCTTTCATTTGGAAGCATCAAGAATTTGATAAGTATATGGTAAATTAAAATCACCTTACCATGTTTTGCTTTCATTAATGTTTGTAATGTTTCCTACCATTCAATGTCTTCAAATCCCTATCTATTCCCTCAAGGTAATTTTATAACCAGGTTCTCCCGAATATTTAGAGTCTTTGTTATGAAAACACAAGGAAAGCTGGCAGTCATTATCAGATTTTGCTACTTTACAATGATTTCAAAACATCTCCTGATACAAGTAAAGTGCC
This sequence comes from Mellivora capensis, assembly GCA_004024625.1. Taxonomy (NCBI): domain Eukaryota; kingdom Metazoa; phylum Chordata; class Mammalia; order Carnivora; family Mustelidae; genus Mellivora; species Mellivora capensis. The sequence goes on from PISX010001215.1 coordinate 172,751, forward strand.
TCCGACTAGTAGTCAGTCAGACAGGGGTTCTGGGGTCAGCTACGCCACCAACCAGCAAATCAATGACTCCCTTCTGTAAACCAAGAGGAGCAGCCCAGGATCAAAGACGAGAAATGTTGGCAATCTTAGATTAATGTCGCAGAAATCCTACTGTCAGAATCAGGCGAGATAAAGTAATGTCAAAGTACACGGTGAGCAGAAAACACACAAAAGGATGGTGTTATAGTTTCACCACGTTTTACCACTCCTTTGTGAGAAGCTCTGAATCCAAAAAGGTTAGTAACTACTAGTCAGTGCTCTTTCCATATATCATGCAGGTGGAAGTCATTCTGGACATAATAATTCTATAAAAATACATCATTTTTCCTGCTCCTGTCCATGATCAAAAGTGCTATCAAACAGGAAAGTTAATATGACAATATGCGAGTGCTATGGGAATGTCTTCTTATTCAAAATGAGTACTAAGTTTAGTCTTAAATACAATTTGGTTTATTGTCACCATACCTTACATGTGTAAAATTATATTTTTTAAAATACTGCCTAACACATCACAAACTTAAGTTGTCCAGACTGTGAAGGTATAATTTTTTTTTCAACATGCACTCATGAAGAACCTAAGTACATATTCCAAATTAAATTATATGTTTTGGAAAGTAAACATCAAAGCTCACTAAAATCTACAGTGAAGACCAGTAAACATTAGGTTCTGAATCCCTGGAAATGTACTGAATCCCTAGAAATTTCTGAATTTCTAAGAATTGTACCAAAGGTAAATTTTAAAAACCTCAACAATCTTAAACATAAACTGCAAATAACTACTCAATTACCTTAATTCTAGTTCTGGCGTGAGACTGCATTTTATGAGCTCTTCATAGTACTGTTATTTTATTTTGATGTTAATCTAGCTTTTAAGTTAATGTGCTAGTAACAATAAGCTAATAGGGCACTGACAAGGAACCAGAAACTAATATAAGCAGATCAGTTAAGGAAAGAAAACAAAGAGCTATCACATTGACTTATGAATCCCAAAAGTATGATTAACATTGTTCACACTGTAATTTCTCATAATCATTGAAAAAAACTCACAGCATAATAAAACTCAGATTTGTTACATACTATATAAAAGCTATTAGTTGATGCAGCTAAATTCACCTTGGTAAGAGCCAGTCTACTTTGTAACTAGTTATAACTATTAATTGACTTTAGAACCTTGCTGTATTTACTGCATCGTTTCTGCCAAATTTCATCCAAATTGGGTCATGGCATATTCAAGAAATCAAGCCACTGGAATGTATTTTTGTATTGTCAGGCTCCCTATACTGATAAAGATTTAGTTTCTCTGAAGATATTCAGAACCATGATCATCTTCAAATACATCTCTAACCATTAAATTTAAATAGAAACTAAGTTTAATAAAACTTTTATTATACTAACATTAATAAAACTCATGACTCCAGCCACATTGGTAAGAGTGTCATAAGGAACTGCCTTCACAACCGGAGGCCCCAGAGATGATCTGGAGCAGCAACGGCTGGATCCAAAAGCGAAACTGTTCAAGGCTTCCTCAGATAAAGGTTGGGAGCTTTAGAAGTGAAGCCCTGTGATTAACTGGAATAGGCACAACAAAGGAAAGGTGAGCTTTTCTTTTTCTTTCTGTTCATTTTTAACATATTTTTAACATAACTTATCCTTGAACTTTTTGGACAACTTCAAAGTACACTCTAATAAAAGTGTTACAGACCAGACCTGTGCAAAGCCAGATGATCTGTGACTCTGAGGTGAGAAACAGGGAAGATTTAATGTTTTTGTTACTGTCGTAATTAAAATACAGCTTTGGAAGTTAACATTTTCTTAGAAATAACACAAATATATTTTATCCTTATCTAATATACAGTGATTATTACTAAATAAGCATTGTATGCACACAATTTGGCCAAATATGAAAGTTATCTATGACATGAATTTACTTCAGTCTAATTCCTGTTTAAAAAAATCCTGATTTGACATGCAATCAACTTAAAAAACTCTAGTTACTGGAGGGAGGGATGTTAGGAAATTTTATGTTTAAAATTTATTTTATCTACCAAATTAAATGTAATTTTTCTACTTATTTGGTAATGCAAATTTTAAAAACTCTTATTTAGAAACCGAGTATCAATAATCTAACGTCATATAAAAGAAGATTAAACTTAATTCTTGACAATATTAGAAACCATAAGGCATTTACTTATTTTGTACTCCTGACAAGATATGTCAATCAAAGATGGAATCAGACAAATTTATAGCATTTATGTGTAAATTAGTAGATCCATGTTCTGGAATTCAAGGGTGTTTCATGTAACCAACTACTAAAGATACATAGATGGTATAATTTAAAATAGTATACTGTGTACAAAGGATAGATGTTGAAAAAATTAGAAAGCAATTTATCATTACATATTTTAGTATAAACTAAGAAAACCTTGAGATTTTTCTTTTCCAGAAATTTTTCTTTCACTCAGTGCAATAGCAAAGTTATCTTGAAAAGGAGAAATTTTGAATACAAAAATGCTCTACATTATAACTTAATCAGTTGAAAGTTACAATCTGATAAAAGTATAATTTTCAACATTCAAGTAACCTTTGAAACATAGTTTTATTACATCAATAAATTTGTCAAGATTTTAGGAAACCAACCCAACAATGAAGGACTACAACTTCTGTAAGTAAGGTTCTTTTGGTTATTAAAAAAAAAAAATTGTTAAGGGCTTCTTTATGCTTCATAAAATGGGATAAATCTGAAAGACTGAGTTACGTCTACTTGTACAGCCATTACATGTATGTTAACGTACACAATAACCAGACATCTAAAGAATATCACTACATTTATGAGCAAATGGAGGAAACATATTCTCTAGTTCTGAGAATTACATTACATATTGTGTGTATAACAGATAGGATACCAGAGAACAAAACAAAACAACAAAAAAAGTATTTTTGAACCACCCAAATTCATTAGGGAAGCTAAATAAAAGACATATTCTTCAGGCAGGCAGGACAGTTGGCTCTCATTTTGATATTTTGATGCAGACATGCTTGACTGAATGGTTCTGGGCATGATGCATAGGAAAAAAAAATCAATGCTACCGTCCATTGGCAAAAACAGAGATTTCATCCAAACTATTAGCATCTTGTAACCTAGAGATGGCCTAAGTCTAGATTTAACTTTATCTATAAAAAATAGCCCTTTAAACAGACTTCTTTTTTTTAAATAAAAGAGGTCCTAAAGTAGGTTCCTCTCCCAACTACTAGAGACCTATGTTTTAATTTATATAAAAAAAATATCAATGAATGGGTACCTTTTTTCCAAACCACTCAATACCTACTAAAATTAAGTAGAGTTAAAGCAGTAAAAACTTTTAAGATTTCAGATGTACACATTAGGGGATAATTCAATTTAATATTTTCCCCTTAAAAAAACTCAGAATTTCTGCGAATCTTGCTGGAAACGATTTAGTTTCTCTGGATTATTGGATGCCATTTGGGAAAAATCACGAAAAATATCCTGGTAGGTTTCATCACCTGCATGAAAGTAAAATAAGGACACTTTTAAAATGTATATAATGAAAGTATTAATAAACACTCATTTTTATGGCTAGCAATTATAATTAGTCATATTCAAATTTTGCTCAGATGAACATTTTGGGAAGAAAAAAGACTAATATATATAAATGCTGGAAAAGCATATAGTGAAAGAAAAAAAAGCTATACCTGAAAAAAGCACCTCAGATGCAGCCACAGAGGAAAGCTCAGAGTTAGAAAAGAGCAAAGATGCAAGTATTTTAAAGCAATGTAAAGAAATACATTTATTTACACAGAAATTAAAGTCATTCTAAATGAGGTATAGTAAACAAGGCATTCTTTAAATAAGTATTTCCCTTGATCAAGGCCAAAAGAAGACCAATAACAAATACTAATGCTTCTGATGGATGCAAGTTATTAATAAGATAAACTGATAATCAGGTGAGAAAAAAGCCTATTTTAATATTATCTTTTAGTTAAACGGCATTTTAATTTAAATAGCATGTTAAAAAAGAAATTCTTTACTCAAATTTGAATGCTGAACTAAAATTAATGCACCTAATCCACTGCTTACTGAGCTTATAAAATAATAAAGCCTAGAAAATTACTATATAAAGTCAGTTTCAGATTTAGTCAGAAGTTTTTTGTTTACTGTAGGTCATATGAGCAAGAGTGCTATGACAAAACAGGAACAGATACCAAAGATGTCTGTTAAATTAGAGTAATACACATATGTATATACATACAAATATGCTTGTAGAGAAGATTATAGATACTGACACTATATCAGACTGAATACTGTTTTTCTTGCCCTCATAAGAAACTAAATATATGAATACGTAAAGATTAATTCCTCAGATAAAGCATTTGTATAAAGTAAAATCTTATTTTCAAGATGAATCTTTCATCATGAATACTTTGTTAAACATTAGCTTTACACAGCTTAGCATAGCTCTGTTTTCAAAATTTAAACCATCAAATACTGCTTTAAATGATTACTGCTGCAACAGGGTTTTATAATTATTTCCCCTAAGATATCTTGCATCCATCTTATTACAAACTCATTGCTACAGCTGTTAATAGTGCAGTAAGTTTTGTCAGCTTTTTAATAAGCAAGATTTTTGAGGCAACAGGTGTCATACCAAAAGCTAGAGAATCGGAAAAAAGTTGGGGGAGAGGAATAAAGATCTAGTAAAAAGGTCTAACAGCATAACCCAAAATTTTCAATAAAAAATTTTAATACTTTTAATATTTAGTCACATTTAGTATTTAGTCTATGTAAAAAGCAAGTTATTAAAATCTCTATATAGTTTCCATTTAGTCCTGGAAATGTTCTCATGACCTGAATCAGTCAGTCTACTTTAAAAAGAAAAAATACAGTAAGAAGAAAATCTTAATAGGTTGGCTAAGAGTAGCATCTAACTCATATTATGTTATTAAAACAATAAAAATAAAATTTGATATACTAGAACAACTGTAAGGACAACCCAATTACACCCATGATTTCTTAAAAGTTAAACTCTCACATTAAAAGACAAACTACAAATCTATTCCCATTTTTAGCCATTCTAAAAGATATAAAATAAACTGAGAAGAGACCGACATTAGAAATCAATTAACAAACCATACAAAATATTTAAAAATTCTTAGCTTAGATGTTGAATTAAAATATTTAAAATATTTATTGTAAACATTAGAAATATTTTTAAAATACTATTTAAACTTGAGAGTCTGGAATTTTACCTTTCCAAGGAAGTGTAAAGTGCAGATTATAATACAAAAATAACACACTGATTTTACCATTCAACACCAGAAGTAACTTAAAAGGCACACATTATACATTCAAGAAGAAATAGGAAGAATCTAGCAGACGCTAATGCCAAATAGTTTACAGATAGCACCAGATGAGCATTCTTAAGTATTACAACAGTACAATGGCAATATATGGCTTCTACTATTAGCAATGCATATTCTGTATAACAAACTGTAGGGTTTTTTTTTCTTTTTGTGGTTTTCCAGCTTTTGTTCTTAAATCACCTAGTACCTATTATACAAGTACGTTTTAGTAGAACCATTGTACCATGCAAAACAAATTATATGATCTTTTATTCACTGAATTAAATGCTTCCTTGAAGGAAACTGTTGGTGCTACACTAATCATTGATTTCACGAATACATTTTACGAGTTAATACAATACAAAAGGAAGTCTCACCTTCACACACACACACACAAAACTTCCCGTTAACATTCAGTTTCTAACAAAACATTAATTAATGGGCTATCAATAAAATACCTTTCTTAGGTCTCAAAATGTATTATCAAAAAGCAAACATTACAGTAACAATAGTGACTAAGATATTTAATATCTTTAACATAAACTGAACTTCAATGTGATTCTTTAAAATTTAAGTATAATTTTAATCATTAAGAATTTTTCCCAAGGCAAATATAACTTGTCTACACTACAATACATAAACAATAACCCAGAATATGCTGCCCTGGAAAGTTCACAGAAGTACATTTAACAGTTTATTATAAATGGTAAGCAACTAATCACTCAGTATTTGTAACGCTACATTATATCCTTTAAATTACTTAATCACATTGTATTTCTCTTCCAATAGTTAACTTTTCTATATGCCCAGACAGTTCTAAGTTTTTAAAATGTGCACTGCTATATGTCCACTGATAGTTTAAAATAGTTTTTGATTTTTGGTATCCAGAATATCCATTGCAACAGCAATTATGGTGATCCAAGGTTTTGTTAATTTTGCTCTTAAAATGCACTCCCCTCAAAGAGACAGGAGCATGTGACACCCCACCTTCGGGTGATCAAGTATATGATCCCACCCTTTCTGGGTTGATTACAGCTTCCTTTGGAAACTGATCAGTGATCAACCATTGCCAGCAACCTAGTCACATAACCAGTAGTGGTTCTGTAAAGCAAGAACTTTCAACTGGCTGAGAAACTCTGCCAACAATCAAGAGGAGTCATAGAGTCAGACACTGTGGGAACCACCAAAGTGGTTTCCAACAACTGAGAGCAGGGCATGGTATTTCACTCACTCACCCAGTCCTCTTAAGAGTTGTAGGAACTGATAAAGAGGGATACATCCTCCCTTCAGGAAATGTGTGCTACTATAGCGCCTTGCAAAAAACAGGGAGTTTCAGAGTTGTAGATAAAAGGTTCAGAAGCGGGGTTTCTCAGAAATAAGTTCATTATTTCCAAAGATTATATCTGAGACTTTTAAGTGATAGGGCTCTTTATTATCAAAGATTGAAAATACCTGCATTTTAAAATTACCCACAATTCTGAGGTATTGCTAGGGAACAAAAAAAAGAATCTAAATAAAACAATCAACCAAAATTAATGAGAGAAAAAGAGCAGTGACAAGTAGAGGGAAAGAAAGACCTACTACCTGAGCAAACATTTCTGCTCTCCAAAGACTCATGAAGGAAAAGTAAAGTAGCCAGAGAGCAACTGCTGTGCCATTTCACCACAATATCTGTGTAAGTATATAAAATTGTTCTATTATCCATAAATTATCCATAAATGCATTAAAAATCTATTATCAAGATTATCCTCTCATTTTATTCTGCTGATACACCATCTCCAGAATTCTGATCTTATTTTAACCCCTAAACTAAAATTTGAGTGACAGAAAAAAAAATTTTTTTTTAAAGTGAGGTTTTTCTGTTCAAATTTTCAGTCAAATAAACTGGAAAAATTCATTTTTCTACTGAGGGAAGGATAGTGTCTATTCATAAATGTATACATAAAATGACAGTCAAAGAGACATTTGAGCACTCCTAAATGGTGGCAGCAGAAGCAATTTGGGTAGAACTAGAAGTCACAAGAATATAGAGGCCCTGTCCTTTCAAGCTTCCCAACTCCAAAGGAAAATGGACCACTGACCTTATGACTAATCAGTTGGGTGTAACTTCATTAGCAAATAGCTTAAGGAAAGAACAGCTGACCAAACATTTAAGTTTAAAATTTCAGGAATAAGAATTATTTAACTTAAAATCCTGAAGTTCACTCTTAACCTCACAAATATCAGGTCATATTCTTTGAATAATTTTTATTTTTAAAGTGCTTAAACACAAAGGCCTCAAAAATGGCCTAGTAATACTCTCACTTCAGTATATTCTGTTACAAAATTATAACTTATTTAAAATCTAACATTCAAGTTTAAAACAAATGGGTGAAATTCAGAATTAACGCTGACACTTCACCCTTAATCAGCACTCTTACATCTTGGTATACCATGAGTCAGTAGTATTGTTTGATCCATAGGATTAAAATAGGACACCCTAGATTAGAAGCATCTAGCTGAAGTGCCTCTAGTCTCAAAGTTCTTACTTGTTCCCTCTTAAACTAGACCAACAATAAGTAGTAAATATAGTCCTCTGAGAAAAGAATGGCCCCATATTAATTATATATTAATCCAGTTAAATTAAAAGTTAATGGCTAAAGCTAGCATAAAATACTGAAATTTCAAACCATATTTAAACAGGAAGAATAGATGATATGACTAGGCCCCTTTAAAAATAATATATTAATATTCATTTTTTTAAATCAAATATACTTATTGAAACAAATATTCTCAGTTATTTTGGTCATGAATTCCTGGAATTTTTTACTAAGATGTATATGAATTTCAAACAAACAAATTAGTAATTCATATACTCAAATTCATGAGACTGGAGATCCAATTATTAATCTTTTCTTTGTGAAGAATGTCTAGTTAGGATGTGTTCATCAAAAAAAGGAATCTGATTAGCAACATTCTTCCTTTTCCTGACTTCTTGACGCAAAAGTGAAAATTACTCAAAATGAGAAGTGAGTTGATCCTGAGTTGAGGTTTCTCTAACAAGCTACTCTGCCATCGGGTTCATGAAATACTGTTCTAAATACTTACATTTATCCAAAAGATACTGTATGATTGCTGGGGGCAAAGCTACGATAAAGTGAAACCTTTTCTTTATACCTTTTAAACTAACTCCATTCTCTTTATGGACTTATTAAACCACTAATAAATTTTATTTTTAAACCTACAACTTATTTTTAGATCAGATTACGGAACTCCTCATTCAGTAAACTTTTTCTAGGTATTTGCCATACTGCCTTTTTATATGCCAAACACATGGTGATTTGTTTTTTTCCCTGAACACAATTTATAGAAATTCCCTGGATAACAAAAAGAAAACAACTCTGTTATATTCACTTGACAGCTAAAGAGAATTCCAAAATGAAAATGACTATTGTGCTGCTGTAAGGGTACAAAGATAGGTTATCATTCCATTCGCGTCACTGGAATGTATATGGAAGACATCTGTACAGCAGTAAAGAAGTCAGCAGCCAAAGTTGAACACAGCAAGTAAATGTGTACTCTAGTAGGAATAGTTACAGAGTTTTAAAGGCTCAGGAGTTAGCCACTCCCAAGAATTCAGTAGGTACAATACATAACAACTCACAATTTATAAGTAAGTTATATAAAATACTCTAGGGTATTAAGTCAGTTTGCTAAAGAACTACGAATCTTCCAATTGTAAACTAATAAATTCCTGAATGCATTTCTTATACTGCATTTCAGTATGGTTATTAGTAGAATATTGACCTGGCTGTCCATAAAGTCCTTCCGATTCCCGCATCTCTTCATTCATTCTTGCTAAACGTAACCTAAAATTAAAGGAAAGGATTTTTAGATGAAGTTATGTAATATAGATATTCATAAACTAGTAAATTATATAAGCAGATAAAAACATACACTGATATCATTTTTTCTTCCATTCCCCAGTATTTGCCACTAAAATAGAAGGAGTTTTAGTTTTAGCTTTCTTCATACAATTCTCATGAGAGAAGACAAGAAAAGATTTATTTTTCACAATCCCAAGATGAAGAGTCGCATGCTCTACGGACTGAGTTAGCTAGGCTCCCTGACAATTACAGCTTCCTAACTAGTACATTTCAGCTCTGTTTAAGCAGGATCCTTGCAGCACAGCCAGTAGCTTTCTTCCTCCAGACTCTGGAGACTCCCAGGCTTCCACAGCAACCTGCCACACTTACACTGCCAACTGCTGGAAGTGTTGCTTCTATGGTATGGAATATTGTATTATACCATATAAGTTCATTCTGGTTCATCCTGAGGTGAGGTAGTTCAAGACATATAAATAGCATGTGTTATGTCTAAATAGTGGAAATACATTTTGATGTATTAAATGACCATAGGTTGCCAAGATTTTCCCAAGGTTTCTATTTGGTTATACATTCTTTTTTGGGTTATTCATCCTGGCAGCAGGAAGACATAAGCACTGGATTAAGAAGACACGAATTTCCTCCCATTTTCTTACTAACTTCAAGCAACATTTGAGAGAGGCAAATGTTGCCTTTGGTGTACCTCTCCCACTTTGTACTATTTATACTATTTACCTGTGCTTTGGACCACCAAATACTCACTGCCCAATGAGAGCTCTATCACCTTCTACTGACCTGCACTCTCTGGCATCTGCGGCATCTGCCATGAGCTTTCCCTCTCTTCAGAATACTACCATTCCATTCTCTTCCATCGCTTCACAACCATTGTGTGAGTTAATAGCGCTGTAGGTCCTCTTTGATATTTGGACTTTTCAGAGAGGACACTTATTTTCAAAAATTAAGTGAAACTGAAGTCCTCACACAAAGGAAAATGAGAAAATTTAGACAATTTGAGAATAGATATTTTTGAAAAGGGGCTATTATTTTTTTTTAAGATTTATTTATTTATTGGAGAAAGAGAGCAAGTGTGGGGACGGGGAGGCAGAGAGAGAAAACTTTATCAGACTCCTCACTGAGCTTGGAGCCCAATGTGGGGTTTGATCTCAAAACAAAGGGTCAAAAACAAGGGTCAGATGCTTAACCAACTGTGCCACCTAGGGGCCCCAAAAGGGGCTATTATTAAAAGAATTTCTTTCCCTATACTATCCCTATATTTTCTTGATTTAATAACTTATCTTTATCTAATGGTGAACCTATAATGTTTTAAAGGTTCTAAATTTTCCTACAACGGCCTCCAAAATTACAATAACCTCTCCAGTGAGGAAAGAACATTGAGTGCAGAGAAAGCATGTTTTACTGTGTGTCTTAATTCGGCAGGTGCTGGGAGGAGCAATATATGATAACTCAAGAATTCTCAGTGGCAGCTCAGTTGTTTAAGGCAGTCGGGGGAGTCTCTCTTTATAAGTGACTGAGATTCAGTAATGTGAATGAAACTGCCTCTACCCATATAACGGGATCAACAATTCACTCAACCCAGAACAGAATGAGTAAGTGACTTTATACAATGTATTTCCTACATAATAATAAAGTGCAGGTAACAACCACATTTCTAGGTTCAGTGTAAACAAACAACTTTGATCTAAGATGCAAATCAAATTAAGATCTCAAAACTCTATAACAGATCATATTCAATCATATTCAAACATTAAAAACAAGTATTTTTATCTTAAAATAGAATATTCGTATGAATAGTTCCTTCAAAAAATAAGCACAAACAGATCCTAAGTATCACTGCCCAAAGGCAATGTAGCTGCAAAATTGACTGACATCAACACAGCTGTCCCCCCTACTTAAAATCCTCGAACTCCTGAGGTAGAATAAATGTAGATTCCTGAGTAGAATAAATGCCTTTTACTACCAATCCAACCCCCACCCTAGTACTGTAGTGAGAATTAAAGATCCATTTTAGAGAAGCCACTGGTTTTGTGTTCTTACTGGTCAGGCAGTATAAAAGAAGTGGCTAAGAACATGGGTTTTGGAGCCAAAATTCTTAATTCCAAATCCCCATTCCACCCGTCATCAGGTTTCTTAAATTATCTGTGGCATGGCTTCCTTATAAAATGAGGCTAATAACAATAGTATCTTCCTCATAGGGTCATTGTGAGAACCAAATAAGTTCATGTGTGTAAAGTGCTTAATATGTTTTATGTGTCTAGAGAGGTTCATGGCACACAGTAAACAATCAAGTTTATAGTTCACATCTATGCATGAAACTATGTTAAAACCCTGTACAAGTAACACACTGTATGGGAAATAATCAAGTAGAAAGAAAACACTTACAAAGTCACTATATCAGCATTGGCTGCTTCTACAGCGATAGTCAAAGGGTCTTTCCCTTCTTCATCAGTGGCATGCTGATTGGCACCTCGTTTTAGAAATAAACATACCTGCCTGTTTAAGGAAAGAGCACTTTTGAGTCATTGCCAATAAGAAAAAAAAAAATAGAATTCACCTTAAAAAAATAAAAAATACTACCTAAAGAAATAACATTTTCATTAGGAAATTCTTGACTCATTCTACACCTATTAATTGAACACTGGCTCTAATAATAAAAATTTACCATCATCAGCATTTTACAAATCTCTAGATGTTTTCACATTTAACTTATAGCACAACGGGATGTATAAATTATGGTCCCTACCCTCAAATAATATCAGAAAAAGATGTACACATATATCCATAAACTTAAAACTGAAATCACTCAAGGTCAAATCAGTCAAGGCAATGTTAACACCATACCAGTGATAATTCAACAGCAAAGAGTGGAAGGTAATCCTCCCACTGGACTCCACAAATATTCATAACTTGAGGAAATTAACAAAAATGAAAAAAAAATATGATAGGATGAGTAAATGAGCCTATTAAGTAAAATGGGAAGAGTGGCTGTTTAAGAAAAAATAAAAATAAAAATATGGGGTGCTTGGGTGGCTCTGTCATTACGCGTCTGCCTTCGGCTTGGGTCATGATCCCAGGGTCCTGGGATCTAGCCCCACATCAGGCTCTCTGCTCAGCAGGGAGCCTGCTTCCTCCTCTCTCTCTGCCTGCCTCTCTGCCTACCTGTGATCTCTGTCAAATAAATAAATAAAATCGTTAAAAAAAAAAAAAACCTGAGACATTGTCATTTAAAAAAAAATATATATATATGGGGTGCTTGGGTTGCTTGGGTGGCTCCGTCATTACGCGTCTGCCTTCAGCTCGGGTCATGATCCCAGAGTCCTGGGATCAAGTCCCTCATTGGGCTCCCTGCTCAGTAGGGAAGCCTGCTTCTCCCTCTCCCACTCCCCCTGTTTGTATTCCCTCTCTCATTGTCTCTCTCTCTAATGAATAAATAAAAATCTTAAAAAAAAAAAAAAATAGGGACACCTGGGTGGCTCAGTTGGTTAAGCGTCTGCCTTAGGCTCAGGTCATGATCCCAGGGTCCTGGGATCGAGTCCCACATCGGGCTCCTTGCTCAGTGGGGAGCCTGCTTCTCTCGTTGCCTCTGCCTGCCACTCTGCCTGCTTGTGTGTTCTCTCTCTCTCTCTCTCTCTGACAAATAAATAAAAAAATATATATGAACATTTTAAGTATACAAAAGTTTTTATGATGAAGTTATTGAACTCAGTCTCTGCTGTCTAAATTATGATAAAAATAGAAAATGCTTTAAAAAAAATAGATGTTTTAAATAAAGTCAAAAAATTACAGCATCTTGGGACGCCTGAGTGGCTCAGTTGGTTAAGTGGCTGCCTTCGGCTCAGGTCATGATCCCAGCATCCTGGGATCAAGTCCCACATCGGGGTCCTTGCTCGGCAGGGAGCCTGCTTCTCCCTCTGCCTCTGCCTGCCTCTCTGCCTGCCTGTGCTCACTCTCTCGCTCGCTCGCTCTCTCTCTCTCTGACAAATAAATAAATTAAAAAAAAAAAAAAGAAGAGCATCTTGATTTTTGGGTACTAAGAATAGGATATCTGAGATATTTTAATTTTTTAAATTTATTTATTTTTATTTATTAGAGACAGAGTGAGGTGAGAGAGATCACATAGGGAGAGGGAGAAGCAGACTTCCCGCTGAGTAGGGAGCCTGATGTGGGACTCGATCCCAGGACCCCAAGATCATGACCCAAGCTGAAGGCAGACGCTCAACCGCCTGAGCCACCCAGGTGCCCCTTGAGATATTTTATTTAAAAACAATCACCTATGACACAAACTTTTCATTTAAGGTCAATATCTCTACTTCATTTGTACCTTCTATTAGAAAATCCATTTTCATGCCTTTATTGTTCTGTGAGTCTAAATATTGCTTCAGACACTTCAATGGCAATAGCACAGACTAAGAATTTACTTTAAAATTAGACTTTAGCTACCCTGTGGGAAAACTCAAATGTACAAAATTACAAAACTCTCCTCAAAGGCATGTGCTTTGCACAAAATGTATGTGAACATGCATTTATACAAATACAGACTTAGCTGCTGACAAAAGCACCATAATTTTAGTAACAGTTCTAAATACTAAAACTGATCTATATAAATAGCAAGTAAAGTTCAAAAAAGGCTTTGCAACTGTCTTATCTGGAAAGTAAGTAACCGTAGCTTTTTTCTGCATGAGATTTTTAAAATCTGAAATTCCATCATGACAACAGAAGTCATAGGAAAGTATCATTTTATAAACTCTATCCAATGGCCTTCACCTGAGAACAAACAAAATATATATTTTATATATATTTATTTATAAAATATATTTATATATGAATATATACATATATATTTAACAAGCAATATATTATTCAAAATAATTTTTCAAATAAAATCTACTTAAATATGTAAGCACAACAGTTTACCCTGTGTGTCCCAAGACAGTGGCATGGTGCAGTGGGCCCCGCCCCTGCACATCTCTCTGGTTCACGTTAGCACCATTCTGTAGGAGAAACTCGCAGGTCACCAAAGAACCCTTGAAGGAAAACAGAAGATAACAATGTATGAAAAGCAAACAATAATATGTTTCTATTAAAAACAGGTATTTACTCTGATAGCCTTTCTGTTTCCTTTCCCCCAAAGAAAAAACACTCCCCAGTAAAAGCAGAAAAATGATCAATTATATTATTTTCTTCCCAAGAAGGACTTCAATAGGAATTCAACTTGCAGTTTGTGATCTAGCAAGACACTACGTTCATCACCAGAATTCTCTTCCATTGAGAAAAAAAATGAATTTACATAACCAAAGTGATGCTCAGAAATCACTACCAGCTTTTCCTTCTACTTTCCAACCCATCTCTTAAAGCAAAGAATAATGTTAAAGCTATGTTCACAATGAATTATAATTTTTTATGTTTTTACAATGCATTAATTCATACCCCTAATACGGCCTGAATAAGTGGTGTTGCTTTATTTTCCTCTGAATTAGCCCAGTTCACATCTGCACCATGAGCCAAAGCCTCAGCCATTTTAGGAAGATTTTTTTCATATGAAGCCCTATAAAGCTGGAGTCCGGGGTTAAAATGTTTAGAGTCGAGAAACACAGAAGAATCTTGCCTTTCTCCCTCTGAAAAGCAAACACAAATACATCAATAAAAATGAGCAGGGCGGGCGAGAATGATTTCTCATTTCTGAGATAGAGGGTTTCAGTTGTGTAAGAGGAAGAGAGCTCTGTGGCTGGATCGTGGTGACAGCAGCACGAGAGTCAATGGCACACAACTGTCCATTTAAAAATGGTGAAGATGGTAAATTTTATGTTATGTATATCTTATCACAATTTAAAAAATAAAAATGAACTCTTACAACGTGCCACAATGTAAAAGAAACCACTAATTCGGGGCGCCTGGGTGGCTCAGTGGGTTAAAGCCTCTGCCTTCAGCTCAGGTTGTGATCCCAGAGTCCTGGGATCGAGCCCCGAATCGGGCTCTCTGCTGGGCTCTCTGCTCAGCAGGGAGCCTGCTTCCTCTCTCTCTGCCTGCCTCTCTGCCTACTTGTGATCTGTCAAATAAATAAATAAAATCTTAAAAAAAAAAAAAAAAAAAAGAAACCACTAATTCAACAAAATGAGTGAATGGGAGAGTTTCACAAAACTATGTTATTTCCAACAGACTGATCACTCCTCAAACAGTCAAACATCTTCTCTTATAAAGACGTCGATAGGTATGATAGACATTTGTGGTCCTGCCAGGATTCAATGGGAGGTTAATTACTCTGTACTAGATTAAAATTAGGAATATTCCTATATGACTGGATTTATGGACTCACAAGAGCTGGTAAAAAAAATTCCTAAAGAATTTTACTACTAGACCAAGCCTTACTTTATTCCTAGGATGGTCCAGCACCACCAGAATTTACAGTACAAGCAGTTCAAGTAATTCAAAAAAATGCTCACTACCCTGGGTATTCTGCAAGATCAAAATCATGGAATTTGATCAAAATCATCTCATTTCCATGAGAATATAGGAAGAAAGCACAGGTCAGGAGAAAAATATAATGCAGAGAGAGTTGCTAATCTCTTTCTCCCAATAAAACAGCCATAAAAAAGATAAAGAGTAATAAGCTATAGTTCATGTGGATTAAAAAGTATCCTTAGTGACTGACTAGGCATTTTTAGGATGTATCATGAGGCTTAGAAGAATATACACCTAGAAGAGAACTTCCAAATATTAAAAGAAATAGCTGCTTTCTCATTTAACACCTTCTAAAAGGCTAACCACTTTCTTTAGAAATTATTTAATCAAGACTAAACACAAAGCACATGTATTTTTCAGCAAGCAATACCAACTGACATTGAATTTCACCAAAACTCACCAGTCTCATATAAACTATTGGCAGACACTGTGGAGGGTAAAGATTCTCTTCCATCATCAGAGCTCTGCTGGATTCCACTATCATTACTTTTGACTGTTTTAAAGAAAAATCAGCTAGCGATTAAAGTTCAAGCCATTCAGAAAACAACCTACCACAAACAACCAGGTTTTAAAATGAGCTCTGATACATCAACATGAACTTAACCACCATCACAATACATTTAACACAATTTTAATCCTTTCGAAGATTTAGTTTATCAAAATATGAATCAATCACAAAGCCTGAAAATAAACTCTTCAGAGTCGCAACACATCTCAATACCATAACATATCTCATACCCATAATATGTCAGGCATGGTGAAGAGCTTAATTTATTATATGACTGCAAGTAATGTGTAATTCTGAGACAATGGGTAACATCTAGAGAAATGGCCACACCGCACAATGACCACTGGCACAGACTTGGAATGCTCCACAAGAGTAGTACTTACTACTACGTAGTTTTGAAGAAGTATCAAAGTAGGAGAAGAGTGAATCTAGCTCATCAGGACAGAACAGAGACTCCCGCCTGGCCTCGTCGCTATTTACAGCAACCACTGGGGACATGCAAGTTAGCAAAGCACAAAGCAGGCCATAAGAAGGGAAAAGGGCAGGAAAAAACGTTACTGGGAAAGACTTAAGAGGAAAAATAGGAAGGAGATTAGGTGGTTAATCAGATACTTAGGGCTTGTTGCCATGATAGATTTATAATTCCCACTTCCCCTTGCCTTTTAAGCAGTTTTATTCCTTAGAATATACACATTACCTAGAAATGTGAATTACAGATGTTATTTAATTTTAACTGTTTTAAAGCCATAGAAATCCAACTTTTCCTTAGACTATGTAGAAGGAAACAAGTTTTTGGCATTCAAATAATCTACAATGGCTACTAATTCAGAAATTAAGAAAGTGACTTCAGTTTAAGAAAATATTTCTATACATAACAGGTAAGCTATAATACCTGAACTTTGGGGAGGTACTCTGACTTGGTCACTGGGCCCAAGTTTAGAAATGCTCAGCCTCTTCTCTTCAGAACTTTTGGAGACAGTCTTATTTTCCTGCTCAGGAGGTGATGATGACATAGAATATTTATCCACAAATTTCCTCTCCACGTATTTTGCTTTGATATATGCCTCTTTCTCCTGTCTGGTATATATAAAAAATGTCATGATGTTCTGCTTCATCTCTTAGTATGGCTAATACAGAAAAGAAGCCATTACATACCAAATATTTCCCAAAAAGTCACTAAATGTATTACTGGTTAAAACTAAATTTGTGATATTATGCAACATATTTCCCTTCTAAATATTTAATAAACTAGGATCTCATGTTCAAATAAAATACAAGTAATAAACTAATTGAAAAATCACAAGTATTAACATGGCACTTTCTTACTCTCTTAATTTCTGGGCTCATTCATTTCTACACATATTCCCGTATGTTTTTTACAAAATGGAAAATATTGCCAAGAAAACTATAAAAATACATAGAAATTAACTTTAATTTCATTTTACTTCAATAGACAACATCAACAGATCTACTATCACTATTGTTCAGTCATAATTTTTCCTAAGACAACTACATTAAAGCAACATAGCAGCTGTAATTAAAGGAAAAGAAAAAATGTCACATTTTAAACTTTTCTGATACAATCAGAAAATGCCAAGTCTATTCTATACTTTTTCTTATTTATATCCTTTCAAAATAGTTAAAATCTTTGGTTAAAATAGAAAAATATTTCAAGATCTGAAATAATTTGGCCATGTATTAGCAAATAATCTCACTTAAGTGATAATAGTTCAGACAGCAATAACTTTAAAATAATATTGATTATACATAGGGGCACCTGGGTGGCTCAGTCAGTTAAACATCTGCCTTTGGCTCAGGTCATGATCCTGGGGTTCTGAGATTCAGGCCAATGTCAGGCTTCCTGTTCAGCAGGGAGCCTGCTTTTCCCTCTCCCTCTGCCCTTCCTCCCTGCTTGTGCGTGCACTCTCTCTCAAATGAATAAATCTTTAAATAGGATTATGGCACATAGAATTATGGCAAAAAAAATTTTAATGTTAAAAATAAAGAGTCATAAAGACTAAAAGCAACATCAACAATAAAAACAAATTATGTACCTTGAGGGCACTCCTAGCCACTTCATTCAATAGGCCTCCATATATAGAATTGGAAGTATAATTTCAAACACAGCAATTAAGTATTCTCCCCTACCCGAAGTTACCCTTTCACCTTTAATTCTTTAAATCATAATGCCATGTACCGAGTATATGATTAATAGATATATATACATATATAGATGTAGATACATATATTTTTTTTTGAATGAGAGAGAGAGAGCATGACCTTGGTGGGGAAGGGGGCCAAGTAAGAGGAAGAGAATCTTAAGAAAACTCCATGACTAGTGCAGAGCCATAAGCAGGGCTAGATCCCTGACCCCCGAGACCACGACCTGAGCTGAAATCAAGAGTTGGACACTCAACCGACTAAGCCACCCAGGTGCCCCTTAACAGATATTTATTGAACCAAGTCAAAAAATGTGAAACTATTGATTCATTGTTGATAATAGAAACTTGATCCTGAGAAACATTAATAAACAGATTTATCTTTATAAAGGCCAATAACAGAATTGATCTACTTTAACTGCTAAGGGCTTTTATATACTAGGTAAAGACTTTTAATATTTAAGATTCTCATCTGAAACCCACAGTTGATTATCTAATCAATAAAAAATAATTATCTAAGACTTACCCAAGAAAGAGATAGCCATATTTTAAGTCTCTTCTAAACAGTCTGTCTCAATATTACATATCGATTATAGTGAAATAAAATCATAGCTATATTCCTGCTTATGAAAAAAAGCATGGAGACAACTGAAATAGTACCTTTGCCCCGGTTGTGGTTTCTTTATTCCCATTTTTTCCACTTTAGCTTCATAAACTCGATTTATAACATCATTTCCCAACTCACACATAAGCTGTTTTGGCAGGAAAATAGAAAAATAAGCTACAAATTCCTAAAAATACTATAAAAGTCCTTAAAACAAGTACAATTAACTTATTCCTTTTGCATATCCCGCCAATGCTCATCCCACAAAGACATTTAAAGTTAAAACAAATTAAGACAAGAACTAAGAGCAATATCATCATTTTGCCTTTAACAGAATTTCTCCCCCTGGAAGACCACCACTCTTACAAGAAAGGGTTTCTCCTCACTCACCTTCCCTCAACTATGGATAGTACAATGCTGCATATTATTCACAATGCTTGCTAAATTAGATGAAAAAAGGCCAAATGGGTTAAGTTTTAAAATACAAATAAACTATTTTCTCCTTACATATTATATATAAGAATTTCAAAAATATTTTGTTTAAAACTTGTGGTTATATGTTATATAATGTACCAGACAACTGTGTTTCAACCAAATTTTAAAAATTGAATCTATTAAGTTTATAGCTATAAAACTGATGCCAAAAAATTAGGTTTCTACCTCTCATCCCCCACTTTCTTCTTTTGAATTCATAACAGTTCATAGAAACTATCTTAATAGGGCTCTACCATAGGAGCCAATTTATCACTTTCATCCAGATGTTTACACAGTAATTCCAGAAAGCAAATGTTTTACTTTACATAATTGAGAGGATTACCAGTTTATCTATGGATTGAAATAAAAATATAAGTACATTAAGAACACAATTTCACACAGAAATAAATGCAAAGTATATTATAATCTTTAAACTAATATATATATTTTTACAATATGGTAAATAAATGGTGGGAATTAAAAAGAATATATTATTAAACAAAATGAGTTTTATTTATCAGAAACCTAATTGTGGTCTAAATGATTTATGACATTTTCAAAAGATATGAATTTGTGCACAAGGCTTTATCCTTACACAAGATGAAAGGATGTCTTAGTTTGATGCCTACTACCTTCAGAAATCTAAATCTGCAAATGGTCCTATGCTAAAAGGGCCCAATGATAACAACATGCTATACCAATCCACTCTGGAGCACACTAATATCGCTGTTATACTTTTAACAAATAAAAGATTAAAATTAAGACACAGAATTGAAGGTTTTTTTGAGAAAACATAAAAATGTAGGAAAACAGTTTTCCTTAAAAGGTGAAGTGACGGGATGCTTGGGTGGCTCAGTGGGTTAAAGCCTCTGCTTTCAGCTCGGGTCATGATCCCAGGGTCCTGGGATCGAGCCTCGAATCGGGCTCTCTGCTCCACGGGGAGCCTGCCTCCTCCCCTCTCTCTCTGCCTGCCTCTCTGTCTACTTGTGATCTCTGTTAAATAAATAAATAAAATCTTAAAAAAAAAAAAGGTGAAGTGACTTGCAATTAAAAGTGCTACATAAACTTAGCAATTTAAAAACCCAATAACGAAAATACCAGATTTGCCAAAATAACCTCAGATGTGTTCCAATAAAATTTAGTTTATTGTTAGCATTGAGACACTCATACATTTTATAAATCAAGATTCTAAAATCCTGATCTTTTATGTGGAAATCTGAACTATTTTTAAACAAGTATGTATTTTACCTTTAAAAGTTCAGGCTCCCAGGTGTCTAAAGTTAAAGATCGTACTTTTGAAAAATGAACTCCAAGACTCCTAGAGGGAAAAAAAAACTATATAAATATATAAAGTTATCAAGTCTCTATTTGCATATTATTCATTATTTCTCTTTTAATGGAACATAGTTGCTAACACAGCCCTCAACAAGGTGTATGTAAATAAGAAGGGCTCTTCTTGCTAATCATAAATAGTAAAACAAAGTTTTATTCACTGTACAAAAGTTACGAAGATACAAATGGCAGTCACATTAAGGCAAGTGGAAAAGTTCCTGTAACCAATGGAACATTTATCCCAAAGAAGTCTGTCACCCTATATAGGCCTACCTACCGGTGAATTCCAGAACACTCGATACACAGGGTGATGCCCAGGTTGATGCTGGCCCACCGTGGATCTGCCAGACCACAGTCACAACAGCTGGCATTGCCAGGAATACACTGGACTCGCTGCAGTGCACTTTCTCCTTTCAATAATTTATCTTTTGACTCATTTCCAGAATCTAGGCTTCCTGTGGATGGAGATGATTTCTTATCCAGCTTCTAAAAGAATAAAGAATTATTTGTTTAAAAGAAAAAAAAAAAAGACTGCAATACTATGCTACCCTTTACCTGCTCCAAACAAAAGCTTCCAATCAATAAACTGAAGGCTTCTGATGGGCCTAAGCCAGGCACTGTTCTAGGCATTACAGATAAGAATAAAAAGGTATAGGTTCTTCCATCAACCGGCATTTAGTCTTGTCAGAAGAAACATAAATGTTGGAAATGATATCTATATTTATGTAAATAAATATATATTTACATTTAATTTATATTTAATATAAATATGTATACATATAATAAATGCATAATGAACACATGTATAAGATATGAGGGTGGGGAGAAAGGGAAACACTTATTTAACAAGCAATATCAAGACAGATGAAATAAACATGAGACTATTAAGACTTAAGAATAAGTTATTATTATTTTATACCAAGTTTTTCCGAAGTATTCAATGAACTGCAAGCAAATTGTTTTGATTACTGCAGTGAATAACTAGAAATGGTATGGCTTTTTACTAAAGAATAAATCAATTACATAATTATAATTATATTCCCAGCAGGACAAGTGAGAGACTAAGGAAGGAGAAGAAAGCACTAGTGTGAGGTTCCAGAGTCCGAGTAGGGGCAGTAGGCAGGAAAAAGGATGTTCGTTACATACAGGGGGACTGATCATATAAGTAAACATGTTAAAAATAAAAGGGAGCCATTTATTTATATGGAAAGGGAGAGAATTAAAACAAACCCTGTTGTGTGTGCTTATAACTGGAGATATAAGAGACACACTAATCGTTTTCAATATAAACAGATACATAAAGATATGTAAACTTGTCTATGTGTAAATGCATACTTTATTGGTTTCTAAAAGCCATTCACCAGCAAAAGGAACTAGGGCTCTTTGGAAAAACTGCTGATCTTAGCCTGATGCAGAGAAAGTGCAAGATGAACCCAGAACATCTCATCATGCTAGAAAGTAAGGAGGAACTCAGATTGATGGGAACATGTCAAAAGGATAGAGAAGCCAGGGTTCCACTGACACATTTGGGTCAATTTTTTTTTTTTAAAGAATTTATTTATTTAAGAGAGAGAGCACACAAGCATGGGGGTAGAGCAGAGGGAGAGGGAGAAGCCCAATGTGGCATTCGATCCCAGGACCCTGGGATCCTGGGATCATGACCTGAGCCAGAGGTAGATGCTTAACTGACTAAGCCACCCAGGCGCCCAAACCTGGGTCAATTTGAACAGCAAAACAAACAATGATAGTAATGGATTATAACACATTGAATAAAATAGTGGTCTATACTGACATAATTAAATAACATTTAAAGCCTGATGAGGAACAAAATATTCGCATAGTCTCAAAGTACCTCTCCTACAAAATACTTATTATCTACAAAGGAACTATTACAGTACCAAAGTCTAGCAAATACCACCTTTATCAAGCAATCAAACTCAACATCACCAATAATGAGACAAATCAAAGTTATGTGCCACCTGAGTATGCACTGAGAAGAACACAGCATCATTTATACAACATACCTGCCAATGATGCATAACCTTGCAATTAAGATCAAACTCACAATGAAGGACATTTCATAAAATAACTCATTAGCTTCAAAACTATCAAGGTCAAGAAGGTCAAAGTAAGACTGAGGGACTATTCCTGAGGGAAGAAAACTAAGGAGCCGTGGCATCTAATGTTACCTGTGCTTCTGGACTGGATCTTACAGCTCTAAGGCATATTACTGGGACAACTGTGAAACTTAAAGATGTTTGGGAACTAAACTGTAGCCATATATCAATGCTCATTTCCTGATTATGATGGCAGCACCGTGGTTTTATGAGAGAAATGTCCTAGAGTGTGGTAAGTAACACTTAAATAAGTCGGGCATCATGTTGGAAACTTAACCTGAAACAGTTTGTGGTGGCGGGGGCAGTTATTTGTACAATACTTGGAACTTGTCTGTAAATTTGATATGATTCAAAAATTTTTTAAACTGTTTTACTAGAATATGTTCAATAATGTGAATTACCTCATAAGCAATTATCAGATAGGAAAAAGATGTCAATATAATACAGAAATCTTGTTGGGTCATTCCCAGTTTACAGAAACTAATGTTTTTGCACCAAATTGAAGCTGAAAGCAAAGTATACTACACAGCAGAATCTGGGCTAGCCACCTCCAAGAACAAAGGAATAAATATGACACTCATTCCTTCCATTCTTTTTGGCTCATTTTGGCTATGTGCTTGGACTCAAAAGTGTGTACTGTATTCATTCTCTCTGATCTTTACGTGTTTTGCCTTTGTCACCATAACTGAGTAGCCTCAACCCTTCCATACCCTTCCATTATGCTATCTTCATCAATTTTTAAAGTTAAGTCCTATTATGCAGTAGTATTCATTTATTACTAATTTAACTCTTCTAGTATTTTTACTGAGACTCTAAAATTCCTGCAAGTATTCTAGCTACAAACTCACACAGTTTTTCAGGGCAGCCCTATCCCTATTTTTTCTGTAATCCCTATTAGTACTAGTGTATGATTTTTCATAACAGGTATTTCAGCAATGCTACCAGCTTCTTCACCAAGATGATCTGGATGCAAATATAATTTTGTTCCCTCACAAAACCTCGTTATAAACCAGAAAAAAATTATTAGAAGGCATTATCCTGAGCTTTTATTGGACAAAGCTGTGAAAAATAATCTGAACATAAAAAAAATACTGATGTTGAACATCTTTTCATGTATATGTTGGCCATCTGTATGTCTTCTTTGGAAAAATGTCTATTCAGGTTCTCTGCCCATTTTTAATCAGATTATTTGTGGGGGGTTTTAGTGTTGAGTTGTATAAGTTCTTTATATCTTTTAGATCTTCACCCCTTATTGGATATATCTTTTACAAATAGCTTCTCTCATTCAGCAGGTTGCTTTTCTATTTTATTGATGATTTCCTTCACAGTGCAAAAGCTTTTCATTTTGATGTAGTCCCAGTAGTTATTGCTTTTCTTCTCCTTGCCTTAGAAGATGTATCTAGAAAAATGTTACTGTGGCCAATGCCAAAGATATTGTTGCTTAAGTTCTCCTAGGAGTTTAATGATTTCAGGTCTTACATTTAGGTCTTTAAGCCATTTTGAGTTTATTTATGTGTGTGGTGTTAGAAAGTGGTCAGTTTCTTTCTTTTTGCATGTGCTTTCCAGTTTTCCCAATACCATTTATTGAAGAGACTGTCTTTTCCCCACTGTATATGCTTGCCTCCTTTGTCATAGATTAACTGACCACAGAAGTGTAGGTTTATCTCTGAGGCTCTGTATTCTGTTTCATTGATGTGTCTATTTTTGTGTCAGTACCATTCAGCTTTGTAGTGTATCTTCAAATGTGGAGTTGTGATACCTGCAGCTTTGTTCTTCTTTCACAAGATTGCTTTGGCTATTCAGAATCTTTTATGGTTCCATACAAATTTTAGCACTATTTGTTCTAGTTCCATGAAAAATGCTGTTGGCATTTTGACAGGGATTATACTAAATTTGTAGATTGCTTTGGGTATTATGAACATTTTAACAATATTAATTCTTCTAATCCATGAGCATGAAATATTTTTCCATTTATCTGACTTCTCTTCAGTTTCTTTCATCAGTATTTTATAGCTTTCAGAGTATACGGCCTTCTTGGTTAAGTTTATTCCTGAGTATTTTATTCTTTGTGGTACAATTGTAAATATAATTGTTTTCTCAATTTCTCTTTCTGCTACTTCATTGTTAGTGTATAGAAATGCAACTAATTTCTGGGTACTTTTTATCCTCCAATTTTACTAAATTCATCTATTACTTCTAGTAGTTTTTTGGTGACATCTCTAGGGCTTTCTATGTATAGTATCACATTATCTGCAAAGAGTAACAGTTTAACTTTTTCCTTACCAATATGGATGCCTCATCAGGGAAATGAAAATCAAAACCACAATGAGGTATCACCTTACACCTGTCAGAATGGCTAAAATAAAAAAGACAAGAAATAACAAGTGTTGGTAAGGATGTGGAGAAAAAAGACTGCTTGTGTATGGTTGGTGGGAATGTAAACTGGTGTAGCCACTCTGAAAAACAGTATGGAGGTTCCTCAAAAAATTAAAAATAGAAATAGTATATGACCTAATAATTCCACTACTGGCTATTTACCCCAAAGAAAAAAAACGTTAATTCAAGAAGATATATGCAGCCCTGTTTATTGCAGAATTATTTACAACAGCCAAGATATGGAAGCACTGGGGGGAATGGGCAAAATGGGAAAGGGAGTGGTAGATAAAGGCTTCCAGTTATGGAATGAGTAAGTCACAGAGATAAAAGGTATAGCACAGATAATACAGTGAATGTTACTGTAGTAACACTGTATGGTGAATATGGTGAGCACAGGGTAATGGATAAAGTTGTTGAATCTCTGTGTTCTATACCTGAAACTAATACAACACTGTGTATTGTATCAACCACACTCAAATAATTTTGTAAAAATGAGTAATTACTGTAATTGAGATCTATTGTACCTACAAAAATCCATGAGTTTATAACAATAACCAAAAAATTAGATATCTGTCCCCCTTGAGGTAGCTAATAAGGTAACCAAATATGGTAATTAAAAGAAAAAATCAAGCACTTTATTACAGTAACTAAATAGCTTCAGCTGATAAACAAAAGCTAATTTAATGTAAGATTCAAGTTAATCAATATAGATGGGATGACAGAATTAGAGAACCAGCATTTTGCAATTCCTAATGAAATCACAAATTCATCTGTAAAACCATTAGATGAATAGCTGGAGAGGGATTAGATCTTATAGGATCAAAGAAACACAAAATAGAGTTACTATACAAAGTAACAAAGTAGACTGGGAAAAGGGGAGAAAATGTAACTTTACAGTGGAGGAATCATATTGTCATCTTTCTAATCCAATGTGGCCACTTCATCTTCACACAGCAGCCTTACAGCATTAGCAATGAATGACTAGATAACCAAGTATTCAGTGTCTCCTGTGGCAACCTGAAGTATACATACCACCTATGATGGAACCTATCAGTTAAAATTCTATAGGATAACTAACATTATCTCTTCAGGAAGTCATTGTCATTAAAAGAAGGCCTTGCGGAAGCAAGGGCAAAACTGAACTATTGGGATTTCATCAAGATCAAAAGCTTTTGCACAGCAAAGGAAACAGTTAACAAAACCAAAAGACAACTGACAGAATGGGAGAAGATATTCACAAACGACATATCAGATAAAGGGCTAGTGTCCAAAATCTATAAAGAACTTATCAAACTCAACACCCAAAGAACAAATAACCCAATCAAGAAATGGGCAGAGGACATGAACAGACAGTTCTGCAAAGAAGACATCCAGATGGCCAACAGACACAGGAAAAAGTGCTCCACATCACTCAGCATCAGGGAAATACAAATCAAAACCACAATGGGATATCACCTCACACCAGTCAGAACGGCTAAAATTAACAAGTCAGGAAATGACAGATGCTGGCGAGGATGCAGAGAAAGGGGAACCCTCCTACACTTTGGTGGGAATGCAAGCTGTGCAACTTCTCTGGAAAACAGCATGGAGGTTCCTCAAAAAGTTGAAAACAGAACTACCCTATGACCCAGGAATTGTACTACTGGGTATTTACCCTAAAGATACAAATGTAGTGATCCGAAGGGGCACGTGCACTCGAATTTTTATAGCAGCAATGTCTACAATAGCCAAACTATGGAAAGAACCTAGATGCCCATCAACAGATGAATGGATAAAGAAGATGTGGTATATATACACAATGGAATACTATGCAGCCATCAAAAGAAATGAAATCAGGGCGCCTGGGTGGCTCAGTGGGTTAGGCTTCTGTCTTCAGCTCGGATCATGATCTCAGGGTCCTGGAATCGAGCCCCACATTGGGCTCTCTGCTAAGCAGGGAGCCTATTTCCTCCTCTCTCTCTGCCTGCCTCTCTGCCTACTTGTGATCTCTGTCTTTGTCAAATAAATAAATAAAATCTTTAAAAAAAAAAAAGAAAAAAAAAAAAGAAATGAAATCTTGCCATTTTCAACGACGTGGATGGAACTAGAGGGTATCATGCTTAGTGAAATAAGTCAATCAGAAAAAGACAACTATCATATGATCTCCCTGATATGAGGAAGTGGAGATGCAACATGGGAGGTTTGGGGGGTAGGAAAAGAATAAAAGAAACAAGATGGGGTCGGGAGGGAGACAAACCATAAGTGAGTCTTAATCTCACAAAACAAACTGAGGGTTGCTGGGCGGACGGGGGTTGGGGGGGGTGAGGTAATGGACATTGGGGAGGGTATGTGCTATGGTTAGTGCTATGAAGTGTGTAAACCTGGTGATTCACAGACATGTACCCCTGCGGATAAAAATACATTATATGTTTATAAAAATTTAAAAAAAAAAGAGAGAGAAGGCCTTGCTCTAGACTGAAAGACTTGAGAGACATAACAACCAGACGCAATGCCCCGTCATACACAAGATGCTACTTTATAAATAGGTGGCAGAAGACATTTTTAGGACAACCGGGGACTCCTGAATATAGATTGGGTAATAGATGATATTAAAAAATTACTATTAGGGGGGTGCCTGGGTGGCACAGTGGGTTAAAGCCTCTGCCTTCGGCTCAGGTCATGATCCCAGGGTCCTGGGATCGAGCCCCATATCGGGCTCTCTGCTCAGCGGGGAGCCTGCTTCCTCCTCTCTCTCTGCCTGCCTCTCTGCCTACTTGTGATCTCTGTCTGTCAAATAAATAGATAAAATCTTTTAAAAAAATTACTATTAGGCATGAAATGAGATGATGACTATAATCTACTTAGAAATCTCTTGTGGGGTTTTTTTAGTGTGGGTTTTTTTTTTTTTTTAAGACATTTACCCACAAAAATAGGGAAAACAGAAAAGCAAATAACAGCAACAAAATTTGGAAAGCTGGATGATGGCTCGATGAATAGTAACAAAGTGTACCAAGGCCAAATCTTACTATGGAAGTAAAAATCTGAGTTCATGAATTTACATTACATGATACTCAAAGGACTCAAGGATTTATACCAGTTAACCGTAGAAGTGAGAACCAAAGTAGGAGAAATGACTGTGGAAAGAACAGGTAGATCCCAAAGTGCCTTCCCCAATTCCATGCCATTTTGGGACTGCTTCCACACAGAAACACAAATAACTAGAATTTTATTTTATACTCTGGGGAAGTAAAACAGGGTCTGTGGAGAGGATTTACCTGAAAGTGGAAGGCAGAAGATTAAATGAACATATACACAATGAATACTGAGATCCCTAGCAACTAGTTCCCAGCAGACCCTTACCCCTCTGCAGGAGACTGACGTGGAGACTTCTCTGGAAATCATACCAGCGAAAAAGATTCCAAAGAACCTAACTCTCTGGTTGTTCCTAAACAAATCGTCCAGACTTCAGAGAGGCACATAGTCAATAAAGTCCTAACTATGTTCTTAACCGTGTCCAAACAGGTTTTTAGTTCTTAACTTGTAATCAGAACAGATTACCAGATAGCCAAGAAAAACCTCTTGACTCAACAGTTCTCAACATTGCCTATATATGGAAATCACCCAGGTAGCTTTTCAAAATATTGATTCCTGGTGGACGCCTAGGTGGCTCAGCAGGTTAAGCCTCTGCCTTCAACTCAGGTCATGATCTCAGGGTCCTGGGATCGAGCCCCACATTGGGATCTCTGCTCAGCAGAGAGCCTGCTTCCCCCCTCTCTCTGCCTCTCTGACTACTTGTGATCTCTCTCCGTCAAATAAATAAATAAAATATTTAAAATATATGTGTGTATGTATGTGTGTGTGTGTATATGTGCATATATATATTCCTGGATCCCAACTCCATTTAATTACTCTAGGGTAGGACCTATGTATTAGGATTTTTTTTTTAAATCCCTGTGTTATCGTCACAGGCAGCCAATTTTAAAAACCATAGCTCTAACACTGTATCCATGAAGAAAGAACAGGTTTACATGTATAAACAGTCAGCAAACAAAAAGAAACTCCTGGAAATTTAATATATGTTAACAAAACTAAAGTATTCAATAGAAGGTTTGGGAGATTAACTGAGAAAATGTCAGAGAAAGCAGAGCAAAAACACATCAAAATTTTAAAAATCATAAAATCATTCCAGAAATTCCAGAAAAAGAAAACAGGAAAATTGGAGAGGAGCAATACAAAAAAAGGTCAGTAATAAGAAAGACTCTAACAACAATGCTGAAACTAAACAATGCTGTTAAATTCTTAAGAATAATTATTTCCAATCTAAAAACTCCAACCCAACCAAACTGTCAAACAAATGTGAGGATAAAGACATTTCAAACATGCACAGACTCACAAATGCCTCATTTTCAAGAAGTTACTAGAGGAATTATTTAGTTCCATTTCTCAAAACTTACTAATGGCCTTGCTCAAAAGTCTGTAAAATCACTGGGAAGCTGAACCCAGGCTATGACCCAAGACTCCACATTCAATTCATCTTATCCTATCCAGGGAGATTTCAACCAGAGACAATTTGAGCTTTCCTTTTTTTATTTTTACTAATTCCTATTCTTTTATTATTTTTTTTTTTTACTGATTTTTATTAATGAGAATACAAAACATATTTTGGGAAAAATACTTACATTAGAATACCTAAGGACAGTCTATGATATATATTCAAATACTGAATTAAACATATTAAAATGATAAAGAGAAATAAAGAAATTGAATCTAGATTTTCATAGCAAACCCTCTTTCATTTACAAAATTCATCATCCATTAAAAAATGGTATGATCACATAATGTTGAAACTAAAATTAAGAATTTTTGGCAATGTATAATTTCATATTACAATATTGTTTACTAACCTCTGATTCATCACCCTTCTCTCTATAAGCAGTAGCAATACTGGTCTGAACAGCCTTAATCCATGCCTGGCGCAGCTTTTCAGAATCTGCCTGAAGCATACAACTTCTAAAAGGAAATAACATTGTTTTCTCAGACACTAAGTTAACCCCCCTCCAAATAATAACAAGGTTTACTTTGCTATTTAATAATTTTCTAATAAAAGCAATTTCTTTTGAAAGGTTTTATTTCAACTATCTTTAGGACATAGTATGTTCATGAAGAAATCAATAGAAATGAAATAAATTGCCTATTAGAAAAAAAATCAC
The DNA here is from genome assembly GCA_004024625.1 of Mellivora capensis. Taxonomy (NCBI): domain Eukaryota; kingdom Metazoa; phylum Chordata; class Mammalia; order Carnivora; family Mustelidae; genus Mellivora; species Mellivora capensis. The sequence continues at coordinate 203,247 of PISX010001215.1, forward strand.
AAATCCCTGAACATTAAAAAAATTCTTTTAAATTTACCAAATATAACACTAATTTTTTCTATTGAGTAGAAATATAAAATGATAGTTATCAGAGAAATTGATCTGATATATGACATCAGTTCATAATCAAGACAACTAAAAAGTTTTCATATGGCCACATCAATAATCTTTATAGAATTTAAAGAACATGATATTGGGTAGAAGTTACATAAATATCTCACTGTAATACTTATAATCATTAATTGTTAAATTTACTTTTAAAGCACTTTTTTCCCTCTCTACCATAATCACAAGTAAAACACAAATGTTTCTATACTCTGAAAAGTTCTTTAAAATAAATGACAGAAACTTAAAAGCATCTCTCATTCTTTAGACCCACTTACTTTGTTGGAGAGACTACTTCAAAGCAGAAGCGTCGTTCTATATCTTCACAGTGTTTCACTGTGCAGAGCCTGAGATCTTCCACTACCACAGTGGGGTTATCCTACAATAAGGAAACAAAACTCTCATGTTTGTCAACTTAGCTTTTAAATACTACTGCCAATACCAATAATAACATACTTTAAAATATCACTTGGAATAAATGGTCTAATTTTAAAGATTTGTATTTACCTTATTTAGGATTAGAGATAGGAGTTATCAACTCTTATATAGATATAATAAAGGTAACTGTGTCCTGTTCATAATTTTATCTGTCTCATAAAATGGCTATAAAAGGATTAAATGGAAGTATATGTAAAGAGCTTAGTCTAACACTTAGTAATTAATTAATAGGTGCTCAATAAACATTAGCTTCCTACTAACTTTAATTTTCTTTCATTTTCTTTCACATCCATTACTCTCCTGGTTACCCACCACACACATACACATATATAATAAAAGCTACTTTTCTCTAAAAGAGAAACCTTTAATGGTCAAGTTTTAAATAACAACAACAAAAACGCTTATCTATTCTTCTTAAAATACCTAAGAGAATGAGAAAGCTTCTATCATTTTTCTAGTATTTAACAAAAATATAAACTCAAAACCAAGTTTATCAGAGCAGAAGAAACCATGAACTGAGTTAGAACAAAGGACTTGTGTGGAATAAGCCTGTTAGCACAGAAACAAGCAAATAAAACTTCAGATTTATCTCAAGAGCAAAGTGAGCATTTGAAATGGACAGCTGAGGGACGCCTGGGTGTCTCACTGGGTTAAGTTAAGCGTCTGTTTTCAGCTTGACTGAGGTCCTGATCAGGCTCAGCGAAGCCCCTGCTTCTCCCTCTCCTCCTACCTCCTGCTCTCTCTTACTATCTCTGTCACTGTCTTTGTCTCTCTCTCAAATAAATAAAATCTTTTTAAAATAAATAAATAAATAAATAAATGTACAGTTAACTACGTCATTCACAAAGACTAACTAGGTAAAAATCATCTATTAACTAAGGGGTTTTTCCCTAATTATTTTTAATATTCTCAGGTGCCATGTAATCGTGGTATGTCTTTCCCATAAATAAAATTCCTCAACCTTAAAATAAGATTCAGGAAAAGAAATGTATAAAAACAGCATTAACAAATTTAGAGGTTTCTATTTAAATTACTTCAAGCTTAGGGCCGCCTGGGTGGCTCAGTGGGTTAAAGCCTCTGCTTTCGGCTCAGGTCATGATCCCGGGGTCCCAGGATCGAGCCCCACATCGGGCTCTCTGCTCAGCAGGGAGCCTGCTTCCTCCTCTCTCTCCCTGCCTGCCTCTCTTGCCTACTTGAAATCTCTGTCTGTCAAGTAAATAAATAAAATATTTTTTAAAAAAATTACTTCAAGCTTAAATTTTACAGTCATATTTCACATTTCTATATTATCACCTTTGCCCTAAGATGATGTTTCTGAAAAGGCACCCTTTCCTTCAGTCTCAAAATATACTGTGGAAAAAAAAAAAAAATACTGTGGAATGGTAGTATTGTTCCTATCACACGCTGGTCAAAGAAAATAAAGAAATGAAAGTAATAATCCTGGGACACAGAAACACCTGTCTTAAAACTAGGAGTTAAAAGAATTCAGGATTCAAAATCACTCTGCTTATTTTAAGAATCAAAAGTTAGGGACGCCTGGGTGGCTCAGTTGGTTGGGCGGCTGCCTTCAGCTCAGGTCATGATCCCAGCGTCCTGGGATCGAGTCCCACATCGGGCTCCTTGCTCGGCGGGGAGCCTGCTTCTCCCTCTGCCTCTGCCTGTCCTCGCGCTCTCTCTCTCTCTCGCTCTCTCTCTCTGACAAATAAATAAATAAAATCTTAAAAAAAAAAAAAAGAATCAAAAGTTAATACTTTCCACTTTTGAGTCCTCTTATACATGCCTAAACATAAAATTAATAAAATAATTTTGCATACATGAGCATTTAAAGACTTCAGTGCTTTATCAAGATGAAGAGAGAACTGAAATGGGGGACTCACTGGGTTTTCACTTAATTAAAAAATACCTACCTTAAACTTTTTCTGGTAAACCAACTGATTGTTCTGTATTGAAAACCAGCGTCTAAATAAATAAAAACAGATTAAGTTTTCATAGACATAATTTATGTCAGTTGTTAGAAATGAAATATTTGGGAAAGCACTAGAAAATCAGTTCATAATAATTATGTTTTGAGAAGTGCACTGTTTTGTTTCATTTTATATGGACTAATGTCAATGAGATAACTACTGAAAATAAACAATAATTTTAAACAGTTTTAAAACCACAGACTAGGAAAATAAAGTTATTGTATTTTGATTCATTTTCCATCAGAAATTTATATCCTAACAACAGCTGTTATCCTTTACACTATCACCAAATAATTGTAAAAAAGTAAAAATTAGTTTTTTGAGGTTACTCAAAAATAACTAAAAATCTTTCCCCCAAAATAATTGTTTCTATTATAAAGCAGAAATAAATTTAAGTTTTAAAAGACGATCCATTTGTATGCAGCAAAACACTGAACTAAATGGTGCTTTGTCTACAACTTTTCCACAGCTAATTCAGCAAGTGTTTGATCTGTTAAGCAAAACAGGAAATTAAATTATTTTAGAACTGATATCAAATAAGAGATAATCGCCAATTCACCTGACTTCACTTTAATATAAAGTACTTCTAAGCAGAATAAAAATTATTACTAAAAATGATTCACCTAACTATTTATATTGTTCTGATTGTTCTTGTAAATTATTAGGCAAACAATTTACTTGCAATCTGTTTTAGAAGAAAAAGCTAACCTATGTATGGCATATTTACTAATTCTTATTTATTAAAACAGTAAAAGAAGCTAAAGACTTATAAAAAAAATTAACAGCCAAAAGCCATTCATAAAAAGAAGCAAAAATTCTCATCAAGCATGAAAGGTAAAACTATTTCAGTCATTATTTTAAAATTAGTTTCATGTGAGATGATTTCTATTGTAAACATTAGTTATTAATCTATTAGCAGATAGAGATTCTACCTTTTCATTGATACTAATACAAAGCACTAGAAAATGTATTTAGACATACTTCGATTTCTATTTTAAAAAATTAAGTTAATTCTCCAAAGCTGTGAAAATGATTAGATGCTTTTCTGTTTTAAGCTAGACAGACTGTTAGGTTTTCTTGCTACTTCAAAAGGTATCACCTTTACCATTAAAATAGAGATCTGTTAAATAAGCATCTAGATAAAATCAAGTGACTTGCCTCTAATGCAAATCATCAAGAGGAAGGCTAGAAAAGGAAGAACTTCTGGGTTTCTTTGCTTTAGGACACATAGTTAGTTAGAAATGTTAAAGGAAATACCTATAAACAAACAAAATGGTGCAGCCTTGCCACATGGGATGACATGCAATGGAAACAATCTCTGATATCGATCAAAGTGGTTTTTTTAAATCATTTGAAGTATAGTGAACTATACTAATAACAACTCTTATGTTTTATAGTATAGTGATCATAATTCTATGAAAAACTATAGTTTTATTGCACAATAGAAAACACCCATATAACCATGTAAACTTTTCGTGCTTCCGAGATCTTTAAAAAATAAATTTCTATTGAATTGCTGCATCTTAGAATAATAACCTCGAAAAATAATAACAAAACACCACATTAAAAAAAATTTTTTTTTTTTGGTCAGAGAGCATTTCCTCTGATTATTAACTTTATAGATCATATACGTTTCTGAAACCAGTTTCCCTACCATCTATCTGCTTCTGGGTGACTCTCTCACATCATCACTTTTTTGTACACTCAGGGAAGACACTATAAATTCATCTTAATTTTGACAACATTTCCTAAAAGAAAAAAGAGTCAACTACAACTCATTTACATTGATCAAAACTTTAATTGGGTGAGTAAGATGGAATGTAATTTTTAAACTGCTCCTATGGGATGATACTAGTTATTATTAACATTTCTAATAAAAGGAAAAAATGAGACAGTTCATAGCCTATGATGTATAGGATAAGTTACTTATTTCACGCTCACGCTACCTGTATTTTGGAGCTACTTTAAAAGACATTAAGGGCACCTGGCTGGCTCAGGGGAGCGAGAGGAGGAATGTGCAGCTATCCATCTTAGGGTCATGAATTTAAGTCCCACATTAGGTGTAGAGATTACTTAAATAAACTTTAAAAAAAAATTTTTAAGATAATTAAATAATCAAAAAGACCAACTTTAGAAAGCATTGAGCTGATTACTACACTATATCCTACAAAATTCAGAAACTGACCACAAAGCCAAAATATAAGACTGTTTTTTAAACAGCAAAATTTCTTGGTTAAGAAAAATAATACACGAGTTTACATCTATCCCAAAGTGAAATAACTCAATAAAGATTTTAGGCCAAAATACTAAATTCATAAACAGATAGATATTATTGATATTTAAATACCTATGAGAGCTTCCAGATAACAAAACATGGCAGGGATAAAGGAAAAAATGTATTAAAAAAATAAATCAAGTGTCTTTTTCCATGTTTAATCAGTCCTAGAACTGCACTTGAAACCAAAAATAAAATGTAAAAATCAAACTTCTAAATCTGTAGATTTCTCACTAAAACTATAAAAATGAAATTCATATATGTGCCAAGTAGGTGAACATTTAACAAAATTAAAAGCTTCAGCATGGGGACGCCTGGGTGGCTCAGTTGGTTAAGCGGCTGCCTTCGGCTCAGGTCATGACCCCAGCGTCCTGGGATCGAGTCCCATATAGGGCTCCTTGCTCGGCGGGGAGCCTGCTTCTCCCTCTGCCTCTGCTTGCCACTCTGTCTGCCTGTGCTCTCTCTCTCACTCTCTCTCTCTCTCTCTCT
>PISX010001216.1:0-90482 GCA_004024625.1 Mellivora capensis
GTGGGTTTGCTGACTTTGCAGCTGAACTGGGCCCTGATGACATCTCGGTCTCCTGCTCCGCCGCCATCATGCTCCCCTCCGGCAGGAGGTTTTCCTCAGAGCCCTGAAGCTCCGAGAAGCCAAGGCGGTGCCAGATTCGCCAGCAGCCCCCGACCGTCTGAAGAGTCGGTCGCTGGGCCAGGCAGGTGGAGGGCGGCTCCCAGCTGGCTTTTGCTGCGTGTTCCTCTTGGCCGGAGAGAGCTCTCCCGTCTAGGATAGGAGAGGAAGGTCATCGCCCATCTCTGGTCTCTGGTTTTGACCACTTAGTCTTTGTATTTGTCCTCATTAGAGTATCGTATGTGATGTTGGATATTCTTCTCGTTTTTGTCTCTATTCCTGAGCGGAAGGCCACTCGGGATTTTTGAAAGGTAAGATAACGTGGATTTTGTACGACAGCGGTACGGTGTGTGGCTGGAGAGGGCGTCCGGAGTCGGTCAGCAAGGCGGAGGTCCCAGCCTCTGTGGCCAAGATGGCAGGCCCGGTGTCTAGCCCCTGAGGCGCCCCACTCGGAGCATGGGACGACCCGAGTGTCCTGGGCCTGCTTTGCGGGTGCCTTGCCGTGGCCGCAGGCCTGGGCCTGTGCTGTGTGTGCGGCCGGCCTTCCCCAGACGCTCGACCACCAGCACCCGTGCCTCTCGCCGCTGCCTGAGAAGGGCAGTCGCCGCCGTCCTGCCTGCCGTCTCCGCCAGCCGATGGTGCTGCTCACGTTTGCCTGCCCGGGCTCGTGCTGCCGTCCAGCTCGGCCCGGCGCCCACTGTCCCTCCTGCCTGGGACGGCCGCTCAGAGACGGAGCTCAAGCACCGGCAGGACAACGGCGATGGCGGCCGGAGGATACCTCCCAGCTGTCGCCTTCTGCTTTCCTAAGGGCAGCCTGGCTTTCCGACTTAAGCAGACCCTGCGTGTTGCGGTAAAGCTGCCTTTTTCTGGCCGGTCTGTCCAGCTCATCCTTTCCCGTTTCCCTTTGTGGAAATTCCTTGTTGTTGTATCACTTGGCTGACTCTTGGTCCTATTAAGTTACTCTGCTGGAGACAGCTTCATTTTTAACGTTAACCAAAAATTTGCAAAACAGAATGATGTTTTGCAAGACACAGACCATGCCGCCCCACGTGGTGTCACTGATGGGGCAAGTGAGAAGTGCAGCTGTGCTGGAAGCTGGGGCGCCGTGAGGCCTTCCCCTGCCCTCACCCCTGCCCCTTCTCACCCCCTGCGCCCCGGCCTCCCTCCCCTGGCCTCGCACACCTGCAGGAGGACGGTGCCGGGCGCTGCGGCTTTTTTCCCTTCACTCACACGGGGCCCCACGGTCTTACAGCCGCTCCCCAGTTTCTACGCGGTGGGGCTGTTGCCGGTCCTGGTGTTATTGTGGGTGTGTGGTTTCCTGAAGAGCACCACGTGAGGCTTGTTCTGGTTTTAGGGAGCAGAGGTGCTCAATGGGGAGGACGATGTCCTCCTGAGTTGCAGAAGCCCGTGAAGAAATTCTCGTACTGCTGGTCTTTTCGAGTTCGCAGACTCACCGACTGCTGGCTTCGTGTTAAGTCTCCCTGCGAGCCTGATGGTGTGGCAGCCCACCACATCCTTCCAGAGCAGCTCAGAGTCACACGCGGGCGGTGGCCACACGCAGCCCTTGGCCTCTTCTCCCACTTGCTTCCTGACCCTGGGAGCCACCGCGGCCCTTCCCACTTCTCTTGGGCTCTGGTCCCGTGCGTCATGGGTTGCTCACGGGGTGACTTTCTTTGTCAGCACCTGGTGTCCAGGAAAGCTCCACGCCTTCGTGCCAGGGCGGGAAGGGGGCAAGAGCCGCGTGCATGTTCACTCTGGGCAGACTCTGTTTTCGGGAGAGGGAGAGCTGCTGTCTGCTGGTGCGTCCCTACACAGATGCAGTTCCGCCTTGCGTCTCCGGGGCCCCCACGTGCTTCCCCTCCCTGGGCCGTGGCCCCTACCCATGGCGGGTCTGTTGCAGGGGCACGTGAGCATGGGCCCGGTGCATTAGAGACACAGCAGTGTCCCATGCTCCCCAGATGTGGGAAGGAACGTTAAGGAGTGATAGCTGACGTGCACAGCGGGAGAGAGCTGGGGGTTTAGTTGGAAGCCTCCTTTCAAGGGAGAGTCACGGCGCCAGCCGGTGGCCCAGTTACATGGTTCCTGTTCTCTTCCCTCAGTTTCTGGCCACCTATGTCTTCTTGCAGTGATCACTTCCTTGTCCTTCCTGGTCTGTTTTTGGGGGAATCTAGATGGTCAGATTTATTAGGGTGAAGTTCACGTGCAGTCATGAATTCTGGTCCTGGGCTCTGGGCGAGGGCAGCTCCTGGGAGTGAGATGTGTGGGCTGCGGATCTGTGGTCCTGTTCCCGATGGTTCTCGTTCAGAGGCACGTAACTGAGCCCGTTCGTGCCGTGCTGGTTTCTTTTGTTGGCAGCCTGAGCATGGGTCCCGGGGACACGGGTGATTTCTTCTACTGCCTCGTGCTGCGGTCTTCTCTGTCAGCCACGACTATTTCAGGATCGATCATTTACTGTCGCGTGAACGGAGAGCACGGAGGCTTGTAAAGAACATGGGGACTTAAAAGGGTTTGGGCGTGTTATTGCCCACGTGGTGACTCGGAATTGTGGAATCTGTTTGGGCGCATGGACTCTGTGTAGTAAATGAGATCAGGAACAGGGAGATCTGGGTTTCTCAGGAGGAGCCTGAAGTTCACCCCGGCTGATAGCGACGCCCAGAGCACGAGTTGTGTGTGTAGACGTGTATTAAAGGTGCCAGGCATGGGAAGTGATCGCTTGTGTAAGGAGTTCGGCTTTCCGAGTTAGCGGTCGGTGTGATAGAATTTTTTTTTTAGCGTGAGGGCTCATGGGTGCTAGCCGGTGGCGGGCTGGGTGGGAATAGAGAATCTCAAGCAGGCTCCACGCCCGGCCCCAAGTCTGACACGGGGCTCCATCTCCCAGCCCTGAGATGATGATCTGAGCTGAAATCAAGAGTCAGACGCTCACTGAGGGGACCCCCAGGTGCCCCAGTATAATAGCATTTTCAAATTCGGTGTGGATTTTCAGAAGATTCTGAAAAAGTGAAAACAAAAGGTTTTCAAATGTTATGAGCCATAGAGATTGCAAATTGCAATGAGGTGGATGAAATGATTTTGAAGTACATTTTAAATGAGAAATGAGGAGGTCATGGGAACTTTTACATGGAGTCATGTGGCACTTATGTGGGCCAGGGGCCTCCTCAGGGAGGGTGGCGGACTGGGGAGCCTCTGCAGGGACTCCCCTTGCTACAGTCACCAACTGGGCCTCAGTTCCAAGCCATCCTTGCTTCTCGAGCCTGTCCTCACTCACTGTGGCCGCTGGGCCACCCTGCAGGTCTGGTCACACCACCGGTCGGATGATGGGTTTGTGCTGTGGGACTGGACTGTGTCAGGGTCCACAGTGTGAAGACGGGGTGCGTTTAGGACTCTAGCACCTCTCATGCTCACGTGCACACGCGTGCAGCTGGAACAGGTTCCCAAAAGGGTTTCTGCTTAACCTCACTGCACGCTAGTTGCTCTGATACTTTTTATTCTGTTCTCTTTTTCTTCTTCTTTTTAAAAATATCTTTTGAGTACTGGTTGTGACACATTAAATCCATTTCATGGCTTGTGGTTTGAAAAGGCCTAGAATAGGTGACCACTGATGTCTCTTTCCTTTCTTAGGAGCCTGTAGCTCTGTGAGGTCGTCCTTAAGTAATTTTTAAAATTTATTATTTAGTTTTTGAAAAAGATTTTATGTATTTATTTGACAGAGACACAGCGAGAGAGGGAACACAAGTATGGGGAGAGAGAGAGGGAGAAGCAGGCTTCCCGCCGAGCAGGGAGCCTGACGTGGGGCTCGATGCCAGGACCCTGGGATCATGACCTGAGCCACCCAGGCACCTGTTAAAGCATTAGTTAATTAAGATATATTCCATTTCGCGTTAAAATTAACACCATGAATGAGCCTTTTAAAGAAAGGTCTTCTGAGGGGCGCCTGGGTGGCTCAGTGGGTTAAGCCTCTGCCTTCGGCTCAGGTCATGATCCCAGGGTCCTGGGATTGAGCCGCGCATCGGGCTCCCTGCTCGTCCGGGAGCCTGCTTCCTTCTCTCTCACTCTGCCTGCCTCTCTGCCTACTTGTAATTTCTGTCAAATAAATAAATAAAACTTAAAAAAAAAAAAGAAAAGAAAAGAAAGGTCCTTTGAGCCTAATCAGTGTAAAGCAACGTAGTTTAGAAATTTAGCTTATAAAAAGATGGCTTCATGTGTTTTGTTAAAGAGGGGCCAGGCATGCACGTGTTGGTCATCTCGGGGAGCTGCTAACACACGGTGCTGGAAGGCCAGAGGCGTGTGTGTGTTCTAGAGAATCCCGAGTGGCGCACGGTGCTTCCGAGGGCTGGCCGCTCACGGGCGTGTGCGTCACACAGCAGCTGGGGTGCCCGTGGCCGGGAAGACGCCTAGGCCCCGGCTCTTGCCAGTTTTGCCTCGTAGAGCAAACTTGTCAGTCAAGGCGCCTCTTCGTCATTCCCGCGAGTCTTGCTTCTGTCCCTGCACCTGGAAAGCAGAATGTGGCGAGCACGGACGCTGGTCACCGAGGAGGGCAGTCCGGCTGGGGCGGAGCCCAGCGCTTGGCCAGCCTTGCCCCTTTATGCACAGGATGGGCTCGTAAAGTTGTGGAGACCTTTTAACCTCGGCAAGATGTTTTCAAAACCATTTTAGATGAGTAATACAGGATTAGAACTTGGCCCGTTGTGTGCGCTAAGATACATTAATGAAGAGCGAGGCCAGGCCGTTGGGGATGCTTGGGGAGTGACTCCCGAAATCCAGTTTTGTAGCGCGGTACCTGTCCTTTCGCTGTGACTTTTCCTGGCACAGCCCCTACTTTCTTCCCTCTTCCGTCACTGAGCTGTTTGCGTCTCACTGTCCAGCAGTCTCTCCCTTCCGTGCTGTGTCGGCCCGACAGCTCTGCGCCTCGTGAGGCTGGCTGTTCCCCGGGGCGCAGGGACCACGCGCGGGCTCTGGACTCAAGGCAGAAGATGCTGTGCTGATGTCCTCCTTCGACAGCGGGGCCCTTCCTGTGAGCAGGCGAGCAGGCTGCCGGAGGCCTGCGACGCGGCCCGAGCGCTGTCCGCTTCCCTGGCTTGGAGGCGGGCGTCCCAATGCGCTTTGTGGGTGTGGACTTCTCACTCTCCTTCAGGAAGACGGGGTCTTTGGAACAAGAGGATCTCTAAAACCTTTTCCACTTTTAAGATTTGAATGCGAGCCTCAAAGGGGGGGCCTTCCCCACACAATCCCCGGAGAGTGCAACATACCAGGCCGCAGCCTTGGACGCCGGGACCTCGGCCCCCCAGGGGGAGCTCACTGGCGGTTTGCCAGCAGCGCGCGGTCAGGTGAGAAGGGGAGAAACTGGACGCGTTCCTCTCAGGGAGGGGTGGGGCTGCTCTGTCCCAGGCTGCTCCTGCCGCGCACCTGCGGGCAGGTTGGCCTGGCTCTGTGCCTCGTGGAGTCCGCTCAGGGGAGGCCTGGCGCGCCCACCCCTCTGTTCTTGGAGCCCCGGTTAGGGCCCAGAGATAAGCACCCTGTGGCGTGAGTCAGAGTCCGGCCCTCACGAGACGCCGAGCATGTGCGTGCGGCTCTCTGGGTCATTACCCCCAGTGGGGACAGTGGCGGTGCCTTCCTGCCCCTCCCAGACGCCCAGCTTCCCAGAGGAAACTCCCTCAGGTCAGCGTTCTGTCCACGGAGGAGCCGTGCTTTGTTCTGGCCCTGTGTCCCGGTGACAGCGCTTGGTGAGCTAGCCGCTGGCTGTGGTCACGGTCAAGCTCTGACCTGGCGGGCGTCGGTCACGTCTGGTCTTTACACGGCTGCAGCTCAGAACCGTCAGGCCAGGATTTCAAAGCTACTGTCTAGGTTTGACCCCAGTCACAGTGTCCCCAGGTGCTGGCAGAAGCAGACACTGGAGTCAAGGGGGTGACCTTTGGGACGGCGGGGACAGCTGACGGGCGGCAGTGTGGGCTCGGCTAAATCACGGCTCCAGCGTCTCAGAAATCACAGTTGAGTGCGCGTTTGTTACAGCAGTTTTCAGTTTGGTGAATTTCGGATAAAAACGTTGCCGGGTCGTTGTGGGGAACATGTGGACGCTCGGGGTTTAGACAGCGGGAGGGACAGTGCGTGCTTTGGTTCTGGCTAATTTTATGTGACTGAAGCCTTGCCAGCCCGCGATAATTTTTCGGGTTTATCTAATCAGTTGGAGGAACAGCTGCGTAATTAGCCTCAGTTTACGAGACGGCGAGGCCATCGTAGAATTAAACGTGGAAGTACAGGCTTCCCCCCGAGCGGTTCCGCGTCAGCCGTGGGGGGAGGACGTGTCCAGAGAGGACGGACGTTTGTTCTGAATGTCGTCTGTTGCATCGGCTGCCACAGAGCAGGCGACGCCGTGGAAGCGCGAGGGTCAGAGCCGCGTCCTTGCGACGCGGGGAGACGGCGTGAACCCGCGCGTGTGCCCTGCTCTGCGGCGGGGGCGCGGGGTTCTGTGGGGAGACGAGCCTGGCTTTGGCACCACCGTGGAAGCAAGACTGCTCTGAGGTCACGCGCTCAAGACACGGAGCTCCCAGCCACGAGACTGCACGTCAGGACTCATTACGTTGCTAAAACAAAAGTGTTTTGTTTCCTCTTCCCTTCTCTACAGATACTCGTTTTCTGGGGGTTTAGATCGCACAAGCCCTGGGAACGGTGCTGTTGTCACTGGAGCACGCTGTATCGCTGCTCTGCCCGAGAGCGCCCCGGAGGAGAGAGCGGGTCTGCGCGGCCCCGCGGTCCCGTCAGGGCAGCCAGGACGCGGCCCTTGTCTGTGGCTTTGCGTGGGTATTTCGGCAAGACCAGCGGGGAAATGGCGGCTGCAGATCCTCATTTAATGCAGCTGCTGCTCGTGAGCTGTCCTCTCCTTGATGACTGGTGGAACCGGTCACGTAAGCGCGAGGGGTGGTTGGTCAGGAAGGGTCCGTGCCCCGCAAGACTTCCAACGTGAATCAGCGCTGGCAGTCCAGGAGGGCCTGGCTCTCGCTCTGCCTGGATTAGAACCAGTCACTAGTGAGTCGTGATTCAGTGTATGAAAGTACGGATAAGCAGAAATCCACGAGTTTGGGTCACAGTGCGTGTTTTAGAACTATTTGACATTAAGTTGCATGTACCCGAAACCTTAGAGTAGAGCTGAAGGCGCTGGGACGGGGACGTTTCTCGAGCCGTGGGTGTGGGGACAGGGATGCCAGTCTACCTGTGGGCGCGGGGACCTGGGCACGGGGACACTTGTCTGTGCAAGGAGTTGGACCATCACTCTTGCTTTAGTTCCCTCTTGCTGTGCCACATGCCGCCCCAAGACAGGGCTGACGACCACCAGTGGTCATTATGTCTCACGATCTGGTTTTCCTGGGTGCAGCGGGGGGGAGTTCGGTGTGGAACGGCGTTACGGGGTCATCTGGAGTCCGAGCAGGCTGCCCTGCCAGGCTGGGGCTGGGCTGGCCCAGGGCCCGGGGCTCTGAGGCTGTCCTCCCAGGCCCTTCGGTCCTCCCCTGTGCAGGCTCCCCTTGTGGCCCTGGGCCTCACAGCACGGTGGCCGGCCTCCAAGAGGGGACGTAACCAGCATTTGAGAACCGGGGCTGTGGGCCTGCCAAGTCTTGTGGTGACCTGGCTGTCTTTGCGGGGAGGGCGCTGGGAGGGGTGAGGTCGAGGGTGCCTGCACCGAGGGTCCCGGCGTCTCGCGGCCTCCACTCTGCTCCCAGTGTGGCTCGGCTGTGAGCTCCTGCAGGGCAGGGCCCAGGCTGCGCCCAGGGAGGGGCTCTGCTTACACGCACGGCAGGCGTGCAGGGATGGTGGCTGTGGGGCACCTGGTCACTCTAGGGTGGGGCACAGGGCCTGAGTGTGTGTGCGGAGACGTCCGCGGTGTGACTCAGGCAGCACGTGCAGGCCCCAGCGGGGACCCTCCCAGATGCCGCGGCTGGGCGGGGGGTGGGGTCTCAGCACCAGGGTCGCGACCTCAGGCAGATAGCAGCCCACCCGTGCGGCCCAGACCCACACCGAGAAACTCCGTGTGCTTCACGAATGGTGTGCTTCCTTGGGGCGGCCTCGCCGACGAAGCCCGCCGGGTGCGTTTCCGTGGTCATTCGCGGTGGGCAGCTGCAGAACTGCGGGAAGTCCTTAAGCTTTCTGCTCTGCCCGTGGCGAGTTCAGGTTTTCACACTCTGCATTTCCACGGGTTCTGAAATCGCTTTCCACTCCATTCATGTTATTTCCTTGGGGCTTTAAGAAAACAAAGCAGAGACCTAAACATGTGTTCATGTGACTGGAAATACTGTTCCAAAAGCAGTCTGTGCTTGCAGAGTTGGCCGCCGCCACTGGCTGACCTCCAGTCCCCTTGGAGCGCGATGGCCACGGCTCCCCTCTGCTCGCAGGGCTCCTCAGCACTCGGGGACAGGCCCCTGCTCCCTTATAGTTAATACTAACTTGTTAGAGATCAAGACACAGCCAGGAACGAGAAGTTCGGGGTCGCTTCACCCTTGAGCATCATGCGGGAAGACGCCCGTCCCGCGAGGACTCCCTCCAGAGAGCCGACGGCGCTTTGCCCTCCAAACCCCCGTGAGGAGCGGGCGTTGGGCCTGCAGGCCCTCCGGCCCCCGTCCCCGGAGCTGGACCCGATCGTAGCCTCTCCTGTGGCTTTGCCGGGGAGGGGATGAGTTCGGGAGCGAGTGCGCGTTGGTGTCTGTGCACGTGGGCTCGGTTGGGGAGGGAAAGCCTGGGAGGGGTCTGCGCCTCGGGAAGCCACGCGCAGGCTCCGGTGTTCTAGAACACCCTCTCCAGTGCTGTTGCCACCGCCACGGGGGCCGAATGGGCTTGTTCACAGTCTTGAGCTGTGTTCGCGTCTGTCCGCTCCGCTTGCTGCCTTCCCTGTCCTGTCCGGGGCCCCTGGACGGCAGGGCTTCCTCCGCGAGGCTCCTCCGCGTTTCTGCCGGGGGCCAGGGGTTCATGGAGATGCCAAGGGACTGAAGGGGCGCTTGTGAGGGCCGTTTCTGGTCACGTGGCACGAGCGGTGGGCACAGGCGCGCAGGGCTGCTTACCGACACGGCCAATGCCCAGCGTAGGACCCGGATTCAGATTTCGGAGGATTGATCACTCGCTCTGTTCCAGACTCTCTTGCTAGGCAACATCCTGTCTCCGGAAGGAGTCCTGTCGGGGTCCGTGACTTCTCTCCACGTGGGAGATTCGTAGCCACACGGGCCGTCTTTAAAGACCTGGGCTTTGCTTCGAGCATGAGTCACGGGACGGTTCAGAGTTGTTTCACCTCGACGTGTGTGGGGGTGCGAGCGCGTTTGGTCGTGGGAGCTGGTGTTCTGAGATGTGCGGGAGGGAGTCCGCACGGCTCTGTCAGCGGACGGTACCCGTTTGTGCCAGCTCTTGGGGGGCCGTGTGTGTTCGGGTTAGCCTGTCCCTGTCGCAGCAGGCGCACCCGGCACACACGACTCACTCGTACTGAGCAGAGTTAGGCAGCGCAGCTCTGAGACCAGGCTGCGCTCATGGTGAATTTTGGGAGTAGCTTCGCCAATATCCAGCTAACAACAGCTTGGCGGTCTTTAAACTCTTAAATCTCTCTTGACTTCTTTGGCATTTGTCTTCCTCCTTACACTTGAAAGGAAATTTCACTAGCTTTCAGAACTTTTCCCGTGAAATGGGGCCTTCTAAACGAGCTGGGGAAAAGATTAGAAGAGGCAGGAAGTATCCAACGTTTTATGTGCACGACTTCTTTTGGAGTGGGTGAGAAGGAGGGTGTGTGTGTGTAGAAGAAAGTGTGTTGTGTGTGTGCGTAGGGGCCTTTATCTGTGGCAGTAAGAGGATTGTGTTTCTGGGGGGGTGGCTGTTAGCTTTGGATGGTGGTTCACAGTAGACAACAGCCTTGGCCTCACACACAGCCTGCACTGGGTCCCTTCACTTCTAATAAGAACGTGCCGTTCACGAAAATACAGCTCTGTGTTGCGTGCCAGACAGAAACAGGAAACTTGGGAGGACCTACAGGTAGTTTAGGGCATCAGTCCCTTATGGAAAAGCCTTCCCTGACTAGAGATGGTGGAAAGTAGAATTTAAGTCATAAAGGCCAGAGCAGAATGAGTTTGGTGTTAATGAGTTCCGAAAACATCCTAGAAAAGTCACAAGAACGAGTTTGCATCTCCTGTCGCCAGATGGCGGAAGCCTGGCCGCCTCTCCAGGGCTGGCTTAGTGCCACGCTGTGGGTCCGTCAGCCTGCCTGGGGTGCCTGGCCCGGATGGGTCCGCGGGCCCGCTGTGTTCCCGCCACTGGCTCCGGTTCTTCTGGAATCGTTTTGGTCCCCAGCGGAGGCTTGTTACACGAAGCCACATGGACTGGCTGCCGGTGGGCAGGGAACACGTAGGGACGTGTTCTGGAGCGTCCTGTCTCCGAGCCTGCTGACAGCGAGTTGGGGCTGCGGCCGTTTCCCTGCGGGTGTCACGGCCGGGCTGCTCTGTGCCAGGCCGTGGTTCGACGGGAAGGATATTATGCCCCGTTCTCGAGAGGAGTTGCATGAACTGGTAACTTACATGTCTGTTCCAGAATTTGGCGTAGCTGAAATGACGCTGTCTTTGAGGGGCTCCCGTGTAGTTGAGGCTGGAGGAGCCTTGTGGTACCCCTGGGTCCTCCCTGCCTGGACACACTCTGTGCTGGTTGCGTGCCCATGGCCCAGCCTGAGCCCCTGGGGTGGATCACATCCAGGTCTTGTGGCTGCAGACGGTCGGCGGGGCGTCTTCAAATCAAGGGCAGACCTTAAAATCATTGTCAAGTATGTTTAAAAGGTAAATTAAATGGTTTTAATACCCCTAGGTCCACAGATTTTATTATTTCTGTTCCTTGCAGAACCCCGTGTCGGAGCACAGCCTCCATTCCTGGTGATGGCGTGCTGAAGAGCGAGTGTGCTGATAACTGTTCTCTTAGCTCAGTTGTAGGATGCTCAAGTATGAGGCGTTTTGAAACGCTCCTGTTTCCGAGCAGTTCCGCAGTGGAGCCGCACTTTCCCTGATGGGTGTCCTCGTGGGTGACAGCCCGCACACGACAGAAGGGCGCTCCCTTAGAACGCACAGCTCAGTAAGCTGGAAAACTGACTTCTGAGGAATTCCAGAATTTCTTTTTGGTGAGATCCAGGTTCAGGTTTTTCTGTGTAAGGAAGGTGTGCCGATCTCGGGCTTTTCTGTCGCGGTCTCCCTGATGCATCTGTGTGTGTGGTGAGCAGGCCTGCTGTGTCGTGGGTGGGGACGTCCCCATGATGGGCTGGCGGCCGTGCCCGTGGGTCTGGTCGCTTGGCTGGGACGCAGAGCAGCTGAGGAGCCTGTGAAGGTTCTGGACACCCAAGGGTTCGCTTCTGGGAGCCGTCCCAGCAGGTGACGTTTGCGGAGAGGAAACCGTCCCCACCACTGCCCCAGGAATGGGATTTCTGAATCTCTAGGTTGTGCAGGGGTGGGGGGGGGCTCCCTGTCACTGTGTGAAGGTTTCACTTCTTACTCGTCACACAGGCGGGGAGTGAAAAAGGGACCTGTGTTAGGACGTTTCATCCCTACTCTGATCACACGAAGCACTGCCTTATGCAAACTCAGGCACTCTGATGGGCCCCCCTTGCCTGCAGCTCCAGCCTATTCCCTGCCCTCCCTGTGGACTCTGGGCTTACACGGTGGGAGGGGAGAACAGCCAGGTGGCTCAGGGCCGGGAGGGCTGCCGGGGGTGTTCAGGGCCTGGAGGCCTCACACACACACGGTCGACCCTCGGGATGCTGAGCAGGGAGGAAGCAGGGCCATCGAGGACCCACCTGCTGGCCAGCGTGGTGGCAAGAGGCACACCGTGGGCCGAATCCTGATGGATAAGAGTCAGGAGCCCGAGGGACGTCACATGGAGCCCTTGAGCTGTCACAGGACAGAACTGCTGCAGAAGAACAAAGTCATAAACCCAGTGTAACTTTCCTATTTTCCACCTGCTTCGGGAGTGAACCACTGAGTATTCAGTTCATTGTGTGTCCATGAGGAAGCTTTGTTTGGGGATCGTAGGCCCATTCTGAGCAGGGCGCCTGGTTAGCAAAGTCGGCTGCTGTTCGGTGGCGAGCTGAGTGACTAAAGATCACCAGCTGACCTTGGGAACCCAAAGGCCAGAATGGAGGTCCCCCGCCCTCGCTGGGAGCCTTTGCTGGTGCGGTTTTCCCACCGGCAGGGGGCACGGCCGACGGGGCCCACCACGTCCAGGAGGGAAGCTCTGTTCCAGGGTCCGTAAGGATCGAGGTTTAGAACTTGGTGCCGGTTCGTAGCAGAACCGCGCGTGTGATAGCACGAGGCAAGGGCAAGAGCAGAGGTCTGTTCCTGACCCAGCAGCAGGCCGGGAACTGGGTGGCTTCCGCCATGTTCTGAGCAGCTGGAAAGGGTCCTGGTTTCCGCTCTCACGGGTGGTGAGGGGACTGCTTGGAAACAGTGGGTGACAGCGCTGCGGCTGTCGCCCACGCATGCGGAGTGCGGGGCTGCCCGGGCTTGGGCTGGAGGGGGCGTGTCTGACCCTGCGGGGCGCGGGCTCGGGGGAGGCGGGAGCACATCGGACATTGGACTGAGAGCTTGTGTGTGCACAACACACGTGATGGGTGGAAAATTACGTAGTGATTACTTCGACGTGTGAACAGGCACTTATGTTTAAAAATTCAGGTCGTCGTTTCGTGTTGCCTCCCAAAGTGAACAAACCAGCAGCCTGTGAAGTGACCCGGACTGATTTTCAATAGTCTGCTCGTTCATCCCCTCTGAGCTGGTGCCTTCGCCTCCAGCCACGGTTCTCATGTCATGTTTGTGTCATCGAGGTCCGCGCAGCACTCGATGCCGTGTGCGTGGAGTCAGGGCCAGGCCTGTGCCCAGCGCGCGGCCGCTTGGCCCGAGCTCCGAGTTCAGCCTCGCGGCTGGAGGTGCTGCAGGCGCCGCACGCGCGCTTTGACGCTGGAGGCCTCGAGCAGAGTGAGGGCACGGCCGCGGGCCGCGGTAGCCACCCGCCTGGCCGCGCACGTGCGCCCTCCCCAGAGTGGGGCTGGCAGAGGCCCGTGTGCACCCCGGGCCACTCGCCCAGAGGCGGGCCGCCGGCTGCTGGTGGGCCTGCCGCGTGCAGGTGCCCTGGCGGGGTTCTGCGCGGGCGCAGCGGGCGGAGGCTTGCTCAGTCGGAGGGCCAGCCTGGCCTCCTTAGAAATAGGCCTTGGTGGCTTGACCAGTGGCGAGTCATTCCGAGAGAATTCTTTTCCATCTGGGATGACGCTTGGTTGGCACCCAAGGGCGGAGAGGTCAGCCATCAGTGGGAGTTCTGCCAGGAGACGATCGGCCCGAGGGAAACCGAAGGCCTGTGGCTGTTTTCTCCTTGCCGCGAAGGCCGAGGTGGCAAGGGCTCTGCCTACACAGTGTTGGGAGCCCCGTGGCTGGTGTGTGGTCGTCCTCGCTGGTCCCCGACCGCTCACTCACACGGGATCGGCTTTGGCCCCGAGCTGGGAGGCAGCTGGGCCCCAGTTGGCACAGCCGTGCTCAGAGCTGCTGCTGTGTGCTTGTACTTCACTGGCAGCCCCCGAGGCCCCCTTCCTCCCTGGCAGCCTGGAGCTAATGGTAACAAACAAGATGGCGTCTCTGCCAGATGCCAGGGCTGCGCGCTTGGGCTGGTGCCCCGGGGTCCCAGCCAGTCCTGCCGCCCCCTGCAAGCTCTCTGCTCTGATGACCCTGCTCCTGTGTTGGTGGAACGGCGGTCGACGGATTCTGGGGACAACCGAGACATCGCATACGGTCCTGATCTTGTAGCCGCCGGCAGCACTCTAGAGGGGACGCGCTGTGGCTGAGCGCGATGAGGACCGTCCCCCCAAGGCTCTGCCCATGCGCTCGCTGGTGGCCCCTTATTTGCAGGACATGGAGGGCCAGTGGGGAGGGCTTCCTGTTGCCGGTTGGGCTGTGCTTTGAGACTGGGCCGTGGGGATGGTCCCCTCTGGAATGGATGCCTGGAGAGGGACGTGCCGTCCTGGACCCAGGGGGAGACGCTGTCCATCATGAGGCCTTCTCTGGCCTGTGATTGGTCTTGCCCAGCAGAGGACTACATTTCTGAACCTTCTCAGAGTAGAAGAAAGATTCTGTGCTGATGGAGGCCATGGCCCCGCCATGTGCGGAAGGCGCGGACGCCGTTAGCCAGCAGCTCACCACGAGTATGTGGACCGCGGGCCCCTGTGTGTTTACAGCCTGAACTGTCATGTTTACACACAGACCCAGGTGTTGACCTCGGGGTGCACCCTGTGGCAAGAGGCATCTCTCCCGGTCTTTCCCTCGAGGCCTGGGGGCTGCTTGTCATTCTTACCAGCGCATGGTGCCGTCCGTAGGGGAGAGCCTGAAGCCCACAGCTCAGTGCAGCCTCCGCACCCCACGGCTGGCATCTGTAACCCCCTAAATCAGGGCCCTCGTGAACGCTTTCTACTGACGTGACCTCGAGGGAGAGGGCCTCGCCCCTTTCTGAAGCGCTTTCTTCTGCCCACACGGCGAACAGCGCGAGCAGCGGTGAGTTTCCCATGTTAAAGCAGCGAGCAGGGCCGTGGGAGCACGGTCACGGGACGGGGAGCCCAGGCCGCGTGCCCACCCGTGGCCGGCCCTTCAGCTGCTCTTCGATGCCCGGTGTGCGGCTGGCCGGCTGGGCGCCCCGGGCCACCGGCCCCAGGTGGGTGAGACCCACTCCCGCGGACCCATGCAGACCTTTCGTGCCCTTCCTGTTCTGTCTCACCTGCTCCCCGCCCACCCCATGCGGCCCTTCTGGAAGCCAGAGGCCTGGAACCCGTGGGAGAAGCTGGGGGTCTTCAGATCTGACTTTGGCTGGATTATTACCACCCCAGGCCCCCTAACCTGCCCGAATGTTTTAAAACACATGGTGGAGCTTTGTTCCCAGGAGTGCCGGCTTTTCTGGAGGGGTGCGGAAGGAATACCAGCCATCTCCAGACTCCCGTTCCCGCCTGACTGCATTTTTTAGGTTTTGTGTTGCTTTTCCCCAGACTGTGTTTGAGCGTCGTGCTCGATGCTGCAGCGGGCTCCGGGGCCGAGGGCAGAAACCACGCTCATCGCTGCTGGCCGCTCGGCACGTTTGCGGGGCCGGATCTGATGGCGGCTCACGGGCGTTGTCCCCGCGGGGCCGAGGAGTGGCCCTGGGGCTGTGGCTTCTGCGTCTGCCCAGATTCCTTCTCTGCTGGTTTGGGACGGGGTTCTCGCGGCGCCTGGGCTCAGGAAAGCGCTCAGAATGGCACCGAGTGAGTTCAGGAGCGATCCCGTCAGAGGGTTTCGCGGCTTCAGAACGATGATTCGTGTTCGGCGTTCGCCGTGCAGCTGGAGGAGGGTTTGGGGCTGGTGGGCCTCTGGCCGGGGGTGGTTTGGGGCGTCCCTGGGATGGGCTTCCCTCTCTCGGGTCCTCCTTTTATGGTCATGAGGAAGCCACTTCTTGAGTGAACACGGAGATTTGAGGAGGTTGACTTCGTTGAAGGCGTTCCCTCAGCGAGCTGGTGGCAGAGGGGCGACAAGCGGGTGCCCTTTTGTCCCAGGACCGCCGGAGGTCGTGGTCTCGCCTCTGGTCCTGGCCGCGCACGTGACTAAACTGCGTGGAACGTGGCTCTTACGGCGACAGGAGGGGCCAGGCCGGCTGTCTTGTGTGTGGTTTTCCGCTGAGGAGACTCTGGGCTGGAGCCCGGGTTTGAACCCAGACCCTACTGAGAACCCCTGGGCTGCCTGCTCTAATTTTGGGGTTATACCAGTTTTGCGTTATCTCACGTGGGTGTTAAATCGTGTTAAAAAGGGGGGTGTGTCGGGGGAACCAGACGTGTGCAGGACCCCCTCAGTAGGCTTCAGGCGCGTACCCTCCGCCCTTTCTCCTCGTCCGGCCGGCGCAGCCCTGCTTCCGGCTGTGCGGCCAAGCCCTGTGCGTCGGGGTGGGGACCCGGCAGGTGCCTCTCGTGCCACCCCTGAGTCTGCAGGGGGGAGGGCGGCGCACGCCCAGGTCAGCGCAGGCCGGCGGCTTCGGGAGGCCGTGCTGCCGGCTGCTGGCCTGGAGCTCGCTGTGTCCCTGTTAGGTCTTCTGCATGCCAGAGCCTTGGCCAGAGGCCGCAGACCTGCGGCAAGGGGGAGGGAGCTGGATGCTCATCACCGAAACCTCTACGGCCTCCAGAGCAGGGGGCAGGCGGACGTGCTGGCCTCGCGTCCTCCCAGCAGAGCGAGGACGGGTTGTGCTCTTTCTGCGGGTTCCTCCGGCTGCTGCCCTGACCCTGGGCGCCGCTGGGTGCTCGCCTCTCAGCCCGCGCGTCTGTGCCTCCTTGTCCGCCCTGGTCGCGCACGGCCCGCGTGCGCTGGCCGCTAGTCCTCTCTCGGGGTGGCTGCGGCCTCCCGTGGCTTCCCGCCCCAAGCCCTGCCCTGGGGCTGTGGTCCGTGGCGTCTTCAGAGGGTACTGGTGAAACGGAAGCTGCCCCACAGGCTGGACGGTGGGGGCTTCCCGCTCGCCCTGCGGGGGCGCCTCGGCGCACCAGCTCACGTCGGAGTTTCTCCCGAACACAGCGGCGCAGGGTCTTCACCACCGGCTCTTAGCGGGTGCGCACCGATCGTGGAGAAACCCGCGATCTGCTGCGTGGCTGCTGTCCTGTGTCGCCTTCTAGAACACCTCCTTTGCCGGTCATGCCTTCCACGGGGTGAGCACGGACTCCACTGGGTGGGTCCGGCACGGAGACGGCGGCGGCACGGCACGACCCAGAGCCCTCCTCGGCCCCGTGCTTAGTGTCCTTGTTGTTTCCTGGATGGGGGAGAGACAGCGTCCCCGCCCGCGTCCCCGCCTCCTGGGCTGTGCTGTGATAGGCAAGGCCTCCATCCCAGCGAGCCTCCCGCCTCCCGGGTGAAGAAGCCGCTGCTGGCAGAGCCGTCCCTTTGGCCCTCCTGCCTGTGTTCCCTTCCTCCGCAGCTATCATCCAGCAGAGTGCGAGTGTCACCTTCGGAGAGCTTCTCCCGGATTCGGAGGACAGCCCGAAAAGTGACCCAACTGCTTTGCGTGCAGGCGCTGGGGCCCGGGCCTGCCGCCACTGCTGCGGGTGCTCGGGGTCCGCCTGCGATGCAGGAAGTGCCCCGTGCGGGACGGAGGGCAGCCGTGCGCCGAAGCCTGCAGGCCAGGCCAGGGCGGTGGCGGTGGACCGAGTTCCAGAGTTGGTGGCGGTGCTTTCCCCGGGGTGAGGCGGGCCTAGGAGGTGCCCTGAGACCCATGTGTCCGCTGCTGAGCTTTCCCGACAGCCGGCCGGGCTCCCGAGGCTGCCGCTGCCCTCCGCTTGGTTCCACTCGGACGAGCTTCCTGTCCACTGTAGGGGAAGCCATTCTTCCCATCGAGAAGCTTGTCTCCCTGCGGGGCCCTCGCCGTCCCCACTGGAGGACCGGTGCCCCCATCTGGTCACACTCCCAGCTCCTCCTGTGGAGGCCGCCGTGGGAGGGTTTTCTCTGCAGGGTCGGGGGTGTGAGGAAGGGCAGGGGCGCTAACCGAGGGCCTGGAAGGCCTTTCCTGCCAGCCCCGCGCCCATGTTGACCTTCTGACTTGTTCTCGAATCAGTTGCCCAAAGCAAAAGTGCGGACGCACTGAGGAAGTGTGGTGTTTGGGGTGAAATCTCAGGGAAAGCGTTTGCCCGTTTCTGTTTTCCTTTGGCAGCCAGGCTGGAGAAGTGCCGGCCTTCGTTGTCACCGCCCCGGCTCCTTTAGATTCCGAGCTTTCCGACATTCTCGCTCTCGACGCTGTCAGCGGTGCGGGCCGCGGGTCGCGTCACCTTATGGGGGCGCCGACAGGAAGCCGCTCACCCTTGGGAAACCCTAACAAGCCCCGGGTCCTGGGTGGTCGTGGCTCACCACCAGCACCGGACGAAGGCAGAGGCTTCTTGGAAAACGGTTCCGCGATGGCGTGGCTTTCATTAACAGTAGTTGCTGGTGTGACCGTCAGTGCGTTGGGGGCCTTCTGCGGCACACGGTGGTGGCAGGACCGTGACACGTTACCTAACGCCGTCGTGCCCGTGTTCGCAGACGTTCCACGGTTTCTACGCTCAGTGCAGGACCGAGCTACAGCTAAGTGAGCGCGGCCACGGGCACCGCTGGGCTGTCCCAGCCCCCTTCCCTCGCTTCCCCATGCGGATCTTTCCTCGCTGCCTGGGCCGAGCTGCTCCCGCAGGGCACATTCTCCCCCCGCACCACGAACCTGCACCCAGTGGGAGCGCCGTGTGCTTGATTCCGCCAGGTTGACAGGAGGCTCTCCTGCTGGGGGGTGGGGTGGCCCCTGCCAAGGGCTGCCATCCCACGGGACACGTGGGGGCCGGCGGCTTTCCTGTGAGCAGCGCTGGAGGTTACCGTGTGACCGTGAGAGGTCTGGGGGGCCCGGGGACTAATGCGGGAGACTTGGGGTTTCGGCAGTTTTTCCAAACCTCTGTGGCGAGCACCCAGTGACCCAAGGAGCTGATGATGGAATAGGAGCCATGGTTGGGTCAGCCCTCAGGGAGCGAGAAGCCGGCTCCTTGGAAGGATGCAGCCCAGGAAGGGCCAGCGTGCTGTGTGCCTATCCTGTGCCGCAGCGGCGGGCAGCCATACACTCAGGCTCTGGAGTGTGAAGGTCCGTGTCCAGCGTGGGCGTCATAGGGCTAATGCCAGGCTGTCACCGGGCCGCTCTTCCCGCACACTCCAGGGTAGGGTCACCTCCCAGCTTCCCCAGCCTTCAGACCTGCCCCACCTGTGGCTCCTGGCCCATCTCCCCTCCTCCAAGCCACAGCTGACCAGAGGGCTTCCCTCACGTCGTGTCGCTGCTTCTCAAGGTGCCCGTGGGACGCCGGGCCCCATACCCAAGGACACTCCCTGTCGTGATAGCCTCACCTTAGTCCCAACTGCAAGGTGCCTGTTGGGGACACACCCACAGGGCCTGGGGTGACCTTGTGCCCCGTCCGGGGCCTTAGCCTTCCTAGCGCAGCTAGCTGCTACCAGAACACGAGACTGCGTGAGGGGTTTCTGAAGACACAAAAGAAAAAGTAATTAAGAACTTTCTAGCTTCTATTTGAACAACTGAATTTATCATTTGTTTTTTTCCACTGATGGGTTTGTTGTTAAAGAAATAGAACTTTTGTTCATCAGACCCTACAAAGCTGTTTCAAAACCACAGACTGCGTTTTCGTACAGACTGTCGGTGATCCGTCCCCAAGCCCGCCTTTCCCGGAGTGGACAGCCGCCGCTCGGAGTCCTCTCACCCTCTTCCTCCGCTCTGACCACTGCTGTGGGCGGCGGTTGGGCTGATGAGCAGGCGCGAGCGTTGCCCCGCTGTGGACTGCTAGCAGGGATCTAGGGGGTGGCCCCGTGAACGTAGACTTTGAAAGGGGAGGGACACGACCGAAGCGTAAACCTGTACGGTTCGTGGCAACTCCCTGATGAATACAGAGCCTTGGAGGCCCTCACCCCCACTCCTCCTCTGGCCCGCGGGGCTGCAGGGGGCCCCCCAACATGCCCAGCTCTTGGAGCACCAGGAGGGCTGGGTGCGAAGGGAGCCTGGGTGTCAGGGTGCTCAGGAGTCGGGACGTCATCCAGAGCTCGTCCCCGGGGTCCTCATCTGCCCCCTCCTCTCCGTGTCTCCCGTCCCCTGGGGGCTCCCCCTTCCTGCCTTCCCGATGGCGGCTCCTCACGCTGTTCCCTGTGGCTCCTGGAGCTGCGGATCCCTGACTCACGCCTGCCTCGCTCTGTAGCCGCCTGTGTCCGAGCTCAGAGGGCTTCGTCTCCCGGGCTTTCAAGCGCTCCTGGGGCGGCCTCCCGCGAGCCTCAGGTGACGGCGATTTCTGGAAGGTCTTCGGTGCTTTGGTGTCCCCGTGTACTACTCCCGCCGTCTCCTTGCCCCTCAGGCTCCCCTCGGCCGCGTCCCCCGGCTTTACTCTTCGAGAACTTGAGCTGGTTGGTCCTTTTCTAATCGGCTTGAGGACCCAGCGTTCTGTCCGGCACGTGGCTGTTCGAGGGCGGTCACTTGGGAATGAAGCAGCAGCTCGGTCGTGCTGTGTGCGTTCGCCCGGTGGGCCCCGTGGTGTGGAGGGGGCCCTGGGCCGCCTCCCTGGGTTTGTGTGGCCGTGGGAGTGGTGGTCGCCAGCGGCCCGGCGCGGCTGTCCGTGCTGACCGCGTCGGCTCTGTCTCCGCAGGTGCTGCAGGGCGCCCAGCTGATCGCCGTGGCCTCTTCCGACCCCGCTGCTGCAGGCGTGGACGGCTCGCCCCTCCAGGGCAGCGACATCCAGGTCCAGTACGTCCAGCTGGCTCCGGTGACTGAGCACTCCGCTGCGGCTCAGGTGGGTGCGCCTGCTGGAGGCGGACGCCCGTCTGCGCACAGGTCCCGGGGCTCCTGCCGGCGGGGGCACAGCTCGGGGCTTCTGCTGCTGTTGTCCCGTGAGGAGGGTGACGGGTCGTTGAAGGTCACGTGCTGTGCATGGAGGCCCTGGTTTCTTGGGATGCCTGACGACGGGAGGTGAGGAGCCCGGTCCCTGCCTGGGTGCCGGCGGGAAGCCAGTTCTGACACATCCCGCGTCGCGTCTTCTCTGTAAACTCGGAGGCGGGAATTGAGTTGTGTCTCTGGGCTGCAGAGCGAGAGGGTCCGTTGATCCGAGACCCCACTGCCCCTCTGACAACCGCAGGGCCCAGCCCGGGGGTCAGCACGTCCGCAGGCAGTGTAGCCCCAGCCGTCGGCCTGGACCCTTTCTCTAGGGCCGGGCTGTGGGTCCTTGCCCCAGTGGGCTCCTCTCTGCTGGGGATGCACGATGGCCTGGGCAGCTGTGGCACGTCCCTGGGTCCTGAGGCCCCGTCGGGCCTGGGTCGCCACCTCCCGCAGCGCACCGCCCACGTGGCAGCCCGAGGGCCTTGCTGGGCCCGGCTCGTGCACGGGGCAGTCGGGAGGGGAAGCCCCAGACGCCCCTTGCCCCCACAGCGCTTGTTGTGTGGTTTGAGTGGGCGGAGGGGCTTGTCCCCGCTGCCCGTTCTCCGTGCAGCCCCCGAGCGTGGGAGAACGCGTGCTCGCCGTCCGGGGGCCTCCTGCGGTGTCCGATGTGGCGGCGGCGGCTTCGGGTAGATGGTGCATTTGTGGAGCGGTCCCTCGCCACGTGCCCTGGCCCAGCGAGCCGTGTGGCCTCCCCTCTGGGTCCTCGGGGCCGCCGCGCTAGTGCAGGGGGCCAGCTGGAAGCTCCCATTAGGGGACAGGGTGGTTTTGGTGTAGTGGGCTGGTTGGAGAACAGCGGAGCCTGTGTGTCTGACAGCAACGATGGGCGGGTCCCGAGAGTGGGGGTCTGTCCTGGCGCAGAGCGCAGGCTGCGGGTGGCGGGAGCGACAGGTGTGCTCTTTCCCTGTGTTCTCGAAGCTCCTGGGGTGCTTGAAGTCACCGGCCCTCCTGCTCAGGCCGGGCCGAGTGACACATTGACGCTGGGGCTCCCGGCTGCTCCGACCGTGGCTGGCCAGCTCCTGCCTGCTTCCTCGCACGCTCTGCCGTCCTCTGGGCCACCTCCGCTCCCTCTGCCTCCGGTACCAAGGAGCCACATGTGTCTCGATGCCCCAAGCTTCTGATGCTCAGAACCGAAGCCCCAGATCTCCGTGCTCCCTCTGTCTGTGCTTGGGACCAAGCTGGGTGTTGTGTGTGCTCCTAGCCCTTGAGAGGAGAGGGACTTCTCCTTCGCTTCGTTTGCTGGTGAGGGGGCTGCCGAGGACTGGAGCTCGGTGCAGCCAGACGGCGTGCCTCTGGGAACCCTGGGACCCAACAGCCAGCTGGCTGAGCTCAGCGGTCCCCTGTGGGCTTAAATTCTTCATCTCCTAATTTGTGGTGACGTCCCAGTGGGCAAGTGTGTTTCCTGGAGAAGGTGCCGCTTCTCTGTCCCCCGTGGACTCTAGCGCCTTCCACATGAGTGGCCACGGTAGCCTGGGACCTTCTATGTAGCTTTTGTGTGGTGGTGGTGACCACAGAGGCCCACTCCACCGTGGCGTGAGCCGAGAGGGGTTGAGTGTGACCCGGAGCCAACAGTGTTGGGGGGACGAGTTGGACATCTCTCTGGTTTAAGCACGAGTCTGTCCTGGAAGCCACAGCCCCTGCAGGCCCCCTTCTGCCCATGCTGGGTGGCTTGGCGTCTGGTGCCCTGTGTGGTTCTAGGTGGGGCCTTTGCACTCGGGCAGTTTTCTCCCCCGCTGCCCAGCATGCATGGAAGGGTCCCCCAGTGTGCTTCAGACCTGGGGTGCAGTGTGGCAGGCCGTCTTCCTGGACCGTGAGTTCGTGGTCGCAGGGTTGGGGAAGGCCATGTCCATTCAGCTCTTGGCTTCCTTGGCTTCCTGTCTGTGTTCTTTGTCTCAATTCCTGCCTGGTGCGTTCTTGGGACCGACTTAGTGAGTCTGTAGGAACAGGCCAGGGAATGAGATGTGCACCACGGGGGTGTTTTCCCTGTCAGAGACCCCATTCGGCTTGGACTCGGTCTGTCAGCAGGTGACCCCGGAACAGGGTGGCCCTGGGCGTGGCCCTGGGGCATGCTCCCCCCATCTCATCCTTGGGGGCTCACTCTCCTGTGGCCCCTCTGGCGCCTCCCGTAGACGGGCCTGTGTCTGCAGAAGGAAGGGTCCCTGACTGACTGTCAACATGAAGGCCCCTGCTCTTGCTGGATTTACGTTGAGTCTGCTGGTCAGAGCAGGGTCAGGGACGTGACCTCCTTCCTGGAGAAGACTGCGTGCAGCTGAAGAGAATAACCCAGGAGCCGCCATGGGGCTAGAGGGGGAGTCTGGCTTTTCTTGGGCAGGACACCAGGGAGCTGGCCCGTGTGATGGGCCCTGCCCCTGGGACCACCTGCACAGGCAGATGCCCGAGTTCTGAACTCCAGGGCTGCCCAGGGCTGCCGGCTGTCTTTGGTTCCCTCCAACGTCTGGAACTTTGTGTCATCTGGTTGGAGTCCTTTCTCCACTTCCTGCCTGAGATACAGGTCTGACTGCTGCATTTTGAGGACAAAAGAGAAGGGAAGGGGGTCCTCATCAGGGCCGGGGTCTCCCCAAGTCCCCCAGGTAGGCGTCCCCCTCATCTGTGATCCACCTCCTGTGGGCCCGAGTCTGGAGCTGCCTTTCCAGGTGATCAAGGGGAGTCACTCTGTGTCCCAGGGGCACCTCTGTACCCCTCCTGCAGCCCCCCTGCTCCCTCTGCCTGCAGCTGCCACCTGCCTGGATCTGCTCCTCCTCGCCCGGATATGTGCAGGGAGCCTCCTGTGTCATCCCGGCTCTGTCCTCCCTCCTTACTCCTGCCTGGGCTGTTCCGGGCTCTGCTGGCAGTGTGGGCGATGCCCGTGCTCAGGATGGAACCCACAGGGCCTCTCCCTCTGCTCAGGAAGCCCTGCGTGCCATATCCTCTGCCGCCTGGAACCCAGCAGCACGGCCTCCAAAGTAGCGGGAGCCGCAGCCCCAGTTGCATGCCTCGGGGCTCCTGACTGCCCGTGTCCCCAGCTCTCGGCCTCTACCACTTTCACTGCCTCATGCCTGGCCTCTCTTACCATGGCTCCTTTGGGGCAGCCGGACACCCACCTCTGAGGGTCCCATCTTTGTGACCTTGACTTTGATGGGCAGCTTGGGGGAGCCGAAGGAAAACCTCCTGCTGATCTCTGGGGGCTCATTCTGGTCAGTGAGCTGATGGTTGCCGCTTGTTCTTCCTGGTTGTTTCCCCTTTCTCTCCAGCCTTTAAATACACATTGGAATCAACACCTGTAGCTCCTTGGTTAGAACTTATTTCATTAGGGAAGAAAGGATAATTGCTCCTAAAATGGTTTTTGGGGGACAGTGGAACCGTTTTTGTAAGAAGGCAAAATGGTGACCAAAGTTCTAGGGACAGGATGGTTTAAGCACTCGGAAGACGGTCCCCAGTGATGGGCGGGGTGGGACTGGGAAACAGGCCCCAGTGAGCCACAGAGCGCGTGCGGCAGGGTCGGTGGGTGGCGTGGACAAACAGAAGGTTCTGAAAAGAGGGACAGTGGCCCCTTCTGGCTCTGCTGTGTGTGTTTCTTCCAAGCCCAAAAGCCACCGGTGTTCTGTGACCTGCAGGGGCCTGGCCTTGCGTGGTGGGTACTTGTATAGAAAGCCCTCCTCTCTCCCCTCTTGCAGACGGCTGAGACCCTGCAGCCCAGCCTGCAGCCCGAAATGCAGCTCGAGCACGGAGCCATCCAGATCCAGTAGGCGGGACAGGCCGCCCACCCACCACAGGACCTAAGATGGAGCCGCGGCCGTGCTCTGCGCCGGCTCCAGCCTCCCGCCCCGTCCTGCGCGCCCCGGCCCCACGGCTTTGCACAGAGGGGACTGCACGTATTCTGTTCGAGTGCGTCGGAAAGCCTCACCTGCGCGGACGGGGGGTGTCCCGGTCAACACAGGGTGATAGAAACAGCCACCTCCCCTGCCGGAAGACCCTTTCTTTTGAGTCCCACTGTTGGTGTCCAGAGAGAGAGTGGGGAGGCACAGCGTGGATTGCATTAAGTACGTGCAGAAAATCAAGAACTATGATATTTTTCTCTGTTCAAACAGCTTTTTTTAATTTGCTATGGTGTTTATAACAAAAGAGAAAATTGAAAAAAAAAAAGTGGAGTTAGCAGAAGCCTTATGCTGTGTGCTCTGTTCCGTGTGATGAAAATAGGTATTTGCAAAAGACAACTAACGATTTTGATGGAAATATTGCTTACCTACTTTTCTAGGGGGAAATGCTCTCAACACTGTTAATTATGCATTTCTAATGAAATAAAATGTATTTATGACCACAGCAGCTTTGTGTCTTTTCGCGTGGAGAGCTGGTTCGCCCTGAGCCTGGCCGCCTTCCTGGTGGCTGTGTGGGAGTCACGCCGTGGGCCCTCTCAGCTAGACAGGAGTTGTGGGGCCCTTTCCAAAGGAAGGCTGTGGCTGTTTCTTCCGGTCCCATGGGACAGGCCTTGGGAATGGCTCCCCGGGTCGCCGAGTGCCATACCACGGCATGCCCCCTCGGACTCAGGCCTGTCACGGTGTTGCAGGAGCCCCGCAGGCAGACCCCGAGTCACACGGGCCTTTCCCGGCTCTATAGTCCCAGCTCACGGGGTTCCCAGGGCAAGTCACATCCAAAGAAGTACGGCGTCTCCTGGAGGTGGTTTGCGAGACGTGCGCCCGACATTGCCTGGTCTCCCTGTCCGCTCTGTCTGGTACTTACCTTGTGAGGTCTGGGGCCTCCCCACCACAAAACCGCATTCACTGACTCAGACCGTGACTCCTCAGTGCTTTTTCTGAAAGGGTTCAAAGTTGCCGTCCCAAATCATTGCACCTCTCCCTGGCTGTGCCATAGGGGGTCAGCGGGCTGGGTGGTTTACATGGGGGCGGGCACGCTGAGGGGGGACGGTGGGCTGGGGGAGCAGCTCCCGAGAGTGGGACGGCACCTCTGTGTCCCCTGCCTCCATCTACCGCTAAGGGGTAGGGTCCGTTCTCCCGTAGACGGAAATGTCTGGAATCTCGGAAAGAGAGAAGAGAAGGAAGATCACGTTTAAGGGACGCCAGAAACAACAGATCCTAGGCAGAAGGAAAAATAAAATCACGCCTGAATCCCCATGCAGCGTTCAAGGCAAGGCTAATTCTGAAAGCAGGTGGCGAGAAAGGGACAAGCCCCCGTGCAGGGGAGGGACAGAGCAGAAGCATGGCCAACTTGTCCGCAACCTCCGAAGTCAGGAGCACCGGCCTGTGCCATCAAGGCTCCGAGACAAGCACCGTTGCAGCTCCTGTTTGAATGCTGAGGAAAACGGGGTGTTGTTTGGGAATATTTGGGACACTTACAATCCGACCCAGCATTTCCATTCTGTGTGTAAGGTATACACGTGAGGATACTGAAAGCATGTGTCCACACATAAACTTGTACACAATCGGGCACCGTGGCATTATTTGTTTTAGCCCCGAAGTGAAAACAACCAGGTCTGTCCGTAGATGAATGGTAAGCCAGATGGGATCTTGCCATCTATACAGGGAATATTACTCAGCCACGAAAAGGAGTGAAGTTCCAACACAGGCGGCGTGCTGACCGAGAGAGGTTGTATATCCTGTAGTCCCGTTTCTTAGAAGTGCTCGGAACAGGCCAGTCCGCAGAGGAAGCGAGGAGAAGTGGGGAGTGACAGCTCGTGGGGCGAGCTTTCATGTGAGGAGGCCAGAATGTTCTGGAATTAAATGATGACGTTGGCCCAGCTCTGTAAACACACTGAAAGTCATTGAAGTAGACACTTATGAGCGTGAGTTTTTCGGCATGTGACTTGACGTTACTAAAAATAATGGATGACACTTCAAAGCCATTTTATAGACAAATGGGGATGTCTCCTGGAGATGATTCCTCCTGCAAAGGAAGTTACAAGATATTTCCTTCAAGAACAGGAGTTCGGACCCAGGAAGAGGTTTTAAAGGAAGAAGAATGGGTGAACAAACAAAATAAAACAAGTATGTCTAAGGACTGGGTTTAAAACTGTCCATGTTGAAATTTTCAAGTATAATATTTTCAAATATAATAATACACTAATAAGATACTGGAAAAAATGACTTTGTTCAGACCAGCAGGAAGGAGCTAAATTGTTTCAAAGCCCCTTTTGATTGCCCGGGAGAAAAGGGATCGAGATACTGCCCAATGTCAAGACCTGGGGTTTACTATCCTTGACAAGCGTTTAAGAAATGCAGTATGTGGACATGGTTAAGGTATCGTATATGTGACCAAGGAGCTGGGTCTCGCTGGGATGCAGAAGGCCACGTCCAGCAGCCATGAAGTAAAATCTTCCCATGTGCTCTCCGGAACATTTTCAAGGTTGGCCTCATGCCTGATCGTAAAGAAGGTCCCCACACACATCAGAGGACCGAGATCCTGCAGACCGCGCTCTTTGACCAAGTGGGACGAAGTTAAAAGCTAATGAGAAAAAATGAGTACATTTGCAAATGTTTGCAGATTAAGTAATGTCCTTTTAAAATAACCATGGGTCAAGTAAAATATCAAAATGGAAAGGTGGCTTTAATTACCAGTTAAATATGACTGATCAACATATCAAAACTTGTGGAATACGTTGGACGTTGTGCTTGGAAAATACTTATTTCCTTCGGATATAGTCCCAGAAGTAGGACTCGTGGGTCTTTTGATAATTTAATTTTTAATTTTTTGCGGATCCTCCGTATTGTTTTCCTTGGTGGCTGCACCAGTTTGGAATTCCACCAGCAGTGCACAAGGGCTCCCTTTTCTTCCACGTCCTCAAACCGAGAGTCAGACGCTTAACCGGCTGAGCCACCTGGGGGCCTTTCGTTGTGGTTTCAATTTGATTTCTGCCGTATGGCACCCAGGATAGGCAACAGCGTAAATCCCAAGAGTTCTCATCCCAAGAAGAAATTCTGCCCCTTTTCCCTTCTTCCCTTTCATTTTTTTACATTTATATGAGAAGGTGGGTGTTCGCTGAACCTGCTGTGGTAATTCTTCCACAATATATGTAAATCAAGCCATCATGCTGTCTGCCTCATTAGTGATGTATATTGGTTATTTTTCAGTAAAACTGGAAAAAAAGAAGAGTGGGCATCTTTGTCTTGTTCCTGACTTTAGAGGACAAGCTTTTTCACCCTTTCACTGTTGAGGTATTAGCTATGGGCTTCTCACATACAGCCTCTGTTAAGCTGAAGTAGGTCCTTTCTGTACCCTATTTGTTGAGACTTTTTATCATGAGAGAATGTTGTATTTTGCCAGATGCTTTTTCAGCGCCTATGGAGATGATCCTATGATTTTTATTCTACGATTTATCAACATGGTAGATCATGCTTATTGATCTGGGCATGTTGAATCATCTTTGCGTCCCTTGTGTCCTCACACTTGATCATGGTGTATGGTTTGCTGGTATTTCGTCGAGAATTTTCACATCTATGGTCATCTGGGATGTCAGCCTGCAGTTTTCCTCTCTGGTGGCATCTTCATCTGGCTTTGATATCAGGGTAATACTGGCCTTGTAAAATGAGTTTGGGAGAGTCCCCTCAAGTTTTTTGGGAGAGCTTGAGAAGGATTGGCATTAATTCTTCTTCAAGTATTTGGAAGAATTCATCAGTGAAACCATCTGGCTTGGGCTTCTCCACGCCGGAGGTTCTGATGACTGTTTAATGTCCTTGTTACTGGTCTGTTCACATTTTATTTCTTCATGATTTCATGGGGTAGGTTGTGTTTTCTAGGAACTTGTACCTTCTAGGTTGTCTAGTTGGTTGGCACATAAATGCTCACAGTGATCACGTAGGATCCGTCTGCATTTCTGTGGTGTCAGTAGTAATGTCTCCTCTTTCATTTCCCATTATACTTTAGTCTCTCCTCAGTCTGGCTAAAGAGTTGTCAATTTTGCTTATCTTTTCGAAAAAACAGCACCCCCCACTGTATGTATACATTTATTGTTACCATATCCCTTCAGTGTATTGGTGAATTAACCCCTTTATCATTATACACTGACCTTCTTTGTCTCATTACAGTTTTTGACTTAAGGTCTACTTTTTTAATGTAAGTGTAGCAGCCCCTGTTGGGTTTTGTTTTCCATTGGCCTGGAATATATTTTCTACCTGTTCACTTCGAGCCTCTTTGTGTCCTTAAAGCTGAAAGGGCGTCTCTTTCTAGACAGTTTGTGGTTGAGTTTTGGTTTTGATCCATTCAACTCCTCTGTGCCTTTTGATTGGATAATTTAATCCATTTATATTTAAAGTAATTAGGAGAATTACTAATGCTTTTCTTAATTGTTTCCTTCCTGTTTTGAAGTTCCCTTGTCCCTGCGTTCTTCCCTCTATCCAGTGATGATTGTCTGAGGTGATGCTCTTTGATGCCGTTTCCTTTGTAAGGTTTTGCTTTGCTGTTACCATGAAGCTAACTTAACATCTTTTTAAAGTTGATAACTTCAGTCACATGAAAAACTACTCTTTACCCTTGCCCCATTTTATGCTTTTGATGTCACAATTTATATCGTTTTACATTGTGTATTTATTGACGAATTATTATGATTTTTTAAAAGTTTTTCTTTTTTAAGTAAACTACATGAAGCTTGAACTCATCTACCCTGAGAGCAAGAGTCCCGTGCTCTTCAAACTGAGCCAGCCGGTGGCACCCCCAGACAGTTATTTTTAATGTTTCTGTCCTTTACCTTTTGTGCTAGAGTTAGTGAGGAGCACGTCAGCACGTGTGGGGGGGTGTTCTGAATTCATGCCCTCACCTGCCTCAGTGTGTCCTGTATTTCTGTCTGTTTTGTGTTGCTAATTAGCGTCTGTCCGTCTCCACCTGCAGAACTCCTTCCAGCACCTCTTCTAAGGCAGGCTTGTGGTAATGACCTCCCTCCGCTTGAGCTCGTCCTGGAATGACTTTCTGTCCTTCATTTCTGGAGGACACCTCTGCTGGCTGTTCCGGTTGGCAGCTTTTTCCTTTCAGCGCTCTGCGTGTATTCCCCCTGCTAGCTTCTGGCCCACGTCGCTTCTGCGGAGAACTCCACCGAGAGCCTGTGTGGATTCCCTGGTACACGAGTTGTTGGCTCATGGCTGCTTGCAAAGCTTGTCTTCCCTGTGGTTTTAGAGTTTATTATAATGTGTCCTGGAGAAGATAATTGGGGTTGGGGTCTGGGGGGCCATCGTGGAGCTTTGTGAACTGGTATTCCTTGACCTCAGGTCCTGGCACCTGTCTTCCTCTCTCCTCTTGGGAGTCCAGTCATGTGCTCATGGCTTCTCTGGAAGTTCTCCTGGAGCTCCCATTGGGGTCTCCTCCCCTTTCCTTATTCTCCGTGCTAGGTGAGTCTTGGGACGTATCTCCTGGCCCCGTCACTGCCCCTTCTGCCAGACCCGTCTGTCCGTGAAGCTCTCTGCTGAGGGCTCGTCTCACTGTATTCTTCAAGGTCAGGGTTTCTGATTTTAGAAAAATGTTCTATTTGCGAACTTCTTCATCCTGTTGTTCGTATATTGTTTCCCGAATTTCATTTAATTGTGTGTGTTCTCTTATTGTCCGCTGACTTTCTTTGAGAAGGTCATTCTGCCTTCTCTCCAGACTCTCTATGGCCCTTCCTTTTTTAGGGTCAGTTGTTGTTCTGTCGGTTTTCTTTGGACATGTCGTGTCTCCATGATTTGCCGTGACCCTTGTGGCCTTGTGTTGGTGTCTGGACTCCGGTCTGCGTGGACGGGCGCTGGCAGGGACGCCTTTCACAGTCTGCCCGTCCAGGAACCTGGGTGAGCCGTCTGGCCGTGTGCTGGGGGCTTGTTGCCAGAGTCCTTGGGCCTGGTGCTCGGGTCCGCAGGGTTGAGTCTGGACCCTGTGTTCCCTGCGGGCCAGCGTGTACCTGAGCCCCCCACCCCTGCCCATGGGGAACGTATCTGTCTTGGTGCAAAACTGTCTTTCCTTGGCTATCCGCCACCAGGGCACTGTGATCCCCACCTGCACCCCTTAGCTGTTGAAAGGTATCCTCCTGCGGGGATAGGTGTTCAGACTGACTTTCCAGGAGGGGACGAGCGCCAGAAGCTGCTGTGCCGCCCTCTTGCTGACGTGGCTCTCACTAGCTCCCATCTTTATGAAGCCTCCCTGCAACTTACAGCGTTGTCACAAGGAAAACTCCAGGCACAGACGACTTCACTGCTCAGCATTCAGGCGCGTTCGGGGAAGGACACCATGTGTTGTAGACTCCTCCATGAGCAGCAGGGACAACAAGGAAGCCTCCTGTCCCGTCTTGTTTCATGAGGCAGCCTGACCTTGACGCCCAGACCTGACCAGGGTGTTCCAGAGAAAGCAAGGAGGGAGAGAGGGAGAGAAAGAGCGTTACCAAGCAGGGTTCCCTTGAAAATCCCAAACAATCCGAAACAGAGCACGAGCTGGACTTCGTAACGTTGAGTCGTAAGAGACGATGAGCAGGTCGCACTGGGCTCAGGAGTGCAGGCTTGTGTGTCCAAAAAGCCAGTGTAACTCACATCCATGAAGAGATAAACTGTGTGGTCTCGACAGACAGGAAGACATTTGTACGGTTCAGCACCCTTTCGTGAGTAAGAGCTTTTCGCAAACTAGGGGCAGAAAGGAACCTCCTTAGTCCACTGAGAGCTCGGACGAGCCCCTGCCTCGTGGGGCGGTATCGGCCGCCCTGTCCCCGAGGTGAGGTGGAGACAGGCCTGTGGCCGTCTCGGCACGTCTGCTGTCCTCACACCAGAGTCTGGCCAGAAAAGGAGATTTAAAGATGAACACCTTGAAAATCCAGAAAGGAAACTCGTTATTTGCAGAGAAACGGTTACACGTGAAGAAAATCAAGAGAAATCCACAAGCAAACTATCAGAAGCAGTGAGTAGAGTTTGCAAGGTTGCCGGTCAGATGCTCACCATGCGACACTTGATTCTAATTACCAGGAAAAATCAGTAGGGATTAGTACAGCCTTTCAGACACTAGAGTTACGTAGCGATTAACAGACGCTACCTGGGACAGAGAGCTATGCCGCACTGGCGACAAACACCCAAGAAACGGAGGCATCGGCACGTGGGCGGGTTGGAAGCTTCGGAGTGTCCGTCCTTTACTGAATGGGGATCCCATGCGCTTCGGCTGAAATCCGTGCAGGGAGTTTTGGTGGAAATTGACAAGCTTGTTCCGGAACATATTAAAAAATGCAAAGGGCCAAGAACAGCAGAGACCGTCTTGGAGACCTTGAACAACTTTGGAGGACACTGTGGACGCAGGGCCTCGGGGGATGGGTCGCCCGCAGATGGACCCGCTCGTGCGGGGTGTCTCGTCGAGCCATGGACGGCGCGGCGCCAGGGGGAAGGCGCTGTGGTCTGTGGTGGTTCTGGGTCAGAGACGCCCAGGGGAGCACTTGTGAACCCTGTCCACGACATGTCCCGAACTCAGTGGGGCAGCATGTGCAGGAGACGCCACGAAACTCCTGGGCGGAGTTCTCGCCGTGAGCTCGGCGTTCCAGAGGTTTCTCAGCTGGATACGGAAGTACGAGGGGAAGGAGACCCGGCGGTGGAGACTTCGGCTCATGAAGGGGCAGGAGGGCAGAGCAGGGCAGACATTCGCCGTCCTTTTGGCCGCGGACAGGTACCCAGGATCAGTTAGGTGGTGAGGCTCCCTAGTTCCTGGAAGGTAAACACCCAGCACCACGTTTAAATGGACCAGACTGGTGGGGGAGGGAGGCCGTTCTGATCATTTCTAGAAATGAGGGTTGTTAAAGTCATCCTTGCTGCTGAATTACGTAACGAGTAACGAGTACTGGTCCCGGGAGCCCACGGACAGACACGTAACCAGAGAAGACCTACAGATGGCCTATGAACATCTGGACAAGTGCTCTCCTCACCGGGCAGATCCACGCCGCCACGAGGTGCCGTGGCCGAGAAGTTTTACAACATGCTCGGTGTGCGGGGTGTGAGCTGCCGTGTGTGCAGGTGGGAGTCCATGCGCGGCCTCGCACCCATGCCAGCACACGCACCCCAGCGGCCCAGCGGCCCGTGTGAGCCCCTCCCCGGCAGGACGACTTCGGAGACCAGGCCAGCTTGTGCCATGGGAACAAAGGAGTGGCTGCCTCCGCGGTGAGGCCAGCGTTCCACGCGTGTGGTGTGGGAAGGAGGAGGACACCGTGCGACCCCACTGATGCTGTTCTGAGACCAGGCAGGACGGCCACCGATGTTAGCAGCCCCCGGGGGGCAGAGGCCCTAGTCACCCTGGAGCCTGGCATCACGGGTGCGGCGCTGCGTGCTTTTCTCTGTCACTCTTCAATTTAAAAGGTTGTGGGTTTTTTTATTTTTAAGATTTTATTCATTTATTAATGAGCGAGAGAGAGAGAGAGAGAGAGAGAGAGCACAGGTGGAGGGGAGCCGGGGAGGAAGCAGCAGGCTCCTCGCCGAGCAGGGAGGTCAATGCGGGCTCGATCCCAGGACGCCAGGACCATGACCCGAGCCGAAGGCAGCCACTTCACCGACCAAGCCACCCAGGCGTCCCTAAAAGGTTGTCTTTAAACAAAACAAAAGATGGAATTTGCCACCAGTAGACCCACACTGAATGGAGTTTCAAAGACTGTCCTCTGGGCAAAGGGACAGTGATCCCGGATGGAGGATCCTGAGGTATGGGGGCCGCGCGGATACGCGAGTGGTCCCAGAAACTGGGCTTAGACAGCCGCAGGGTGAGCGTGTCGTGGAGGAGGGGTCAGGGCACGCGGGAGACAGCCGTGTGTGGGCTGGGGTCTTGCAAGCTGTGGTTCCTTATCCACGGCAGGCCTAGAAACCGTGCAGAGTGTCCAAGCGAGCAGTGGGGGTGGGGGGTCGCGATCCGCAGACAAGGGGAAGGAAGTAGGGCAGACAGCGGGGGGCGGGCCGACATGAGCGCGCGGCGAGTGTGCGGGGCGCCCCTGGGAGGGGGGCAGGTCCAGGCACGAGTGCTGTTGGGGCCGCGGGGCCCCTGGGACGGCCGTGATCCAGCACCGGCAGCTGAGCCGTGTTTAGGAGGGAGGGCCCCATAGACCCCTCGCTCGGGCCGGGACCCCGAGGGCTGTTTGAGTCATGAGCGCAGCCTGGTGTGACCTTAGAATAAGAGAAAACAGCAGTGTCTCCGCAGGGGCAGAAGCAGCCTTCGGTAAACGTCATCTCTCCGGAGTGCTGGGAAAGGAGGAGACATTCTGGAAACAAGGAGGCTCCCTGACTTGGTCATGGCTTCACAAACACAGGACAGCTCACGGCCTGCTGCACACGTCCCCAGCACGGCCCGGGTTCCCGCCACCACCTGGGGACAGGTAGTGGGAAGGGAAAGACACATCGCAATGACGCAACTGTTTCTAGAACGTTCCAAGTAATTTCCGAAGGTAAGATCCAAAATAATTGCCAAGGATAAGTTGTTGGAGCTGTTAAGAGACTTCAGCAGTGTTTGGGGGATCAAAGTCGACACATGACACGCTGCATTTTGTAGACCAGCAGCAAGCACTTACCGAAACGCTGACAGGCCATCGTCCGTCGGTGTCTGAAGTACCGGCTTCTGGATCCAATTCAGGACGCACGCGGTGTTCTCAGGAGAGGCCTGTCCCGCGTCGGCGGGGTAGGTGCCACTGGTCCCGGGCCTGTCCTTCTCCCGTGCCATTGGCCCCTCCCTAAAATCCTGACCCCGGCGGGCGGGGGGACCTGTGCACCCCACGTCGGGACCGCCTCCCCCCGCCTGGACTCTGTGGCCCGGCCCTGCCTTTGCTCCCTGTGTGCGCCCTCTACTCCCGCCCACATCCACTTCCTATCACTCACCTTGGCAAAACCCCAAACTTGGAAATCTTGAATTTTTGCCTGCACCCGCAACTGTGCCTGGTGAGCTGGGCGAGAGGCCCCTGGCTGGGTGGTGGCATGTCCCCTGGGAGACCCCGCCCTCCCCGGTGGACGCTTACTTCTGCCCCGTGATTTTATCCTTCCTTCCACCGGTGGTCACGGCCTGCTGCGTCTCCCCGTCTTCACCCCTTCGGGATGCTCCCTGATGTCATCTGCTGAAGCTGTCGGGAGGGAGGCTCTGCCTTGCTGCCCCCTGACTTTGCCTCCCACTGTTGCCGTGAAGGAACCACCATGTACCCTCGTAAGCCCGGCCCACCTGGCCCCCTCCTGTTACCCACGCACCGACAGGCCCTGGGAAGACAGACGAGGGTGAGCTCTGGGTGCTCAGGGGCCGAGGCAGTGGACACAAGAATGCGTGGAAGCTGTGGGCCTTGTGTGGGCGAGGGTGGGCAGCAGCCAGGAAGGTGGGGAGGGCAGCCTTCCCTGGGGCCATGGCCAGTTTCCTGCTCTGGTCCCTGGGATGGAGCCAGGCCTTCCCTGCATGTCACACCCACAGCGGTCAGACAGACGGTGGGTTTTATCAGAGTCCAACAGCAAAGCCACTATGGACGCTCACAACTCGGCCACCAGTGCCGACTGAGGCCAGTGTTACCCGAGGAGGAGAAGGACACCTTCAGAGAAGGCCAAGCTTGCCTGCGCAGTGGGGACAGCCCCGTCCTGGTCTTGTGCCACAGCAGCCTGGAAGGAGGAGGGCGACAAGCCCTGTGTAAGGAGCAGCCTCTTCCTTGGCGGTGGCCCTGGGGAACCGGAGTTCGGGGTGCATTGTCCTTCCAGCAGAGTGCGCAGTGCTGTCTGCTCCCGGGTGGCCCCCAGGGCACGGCTTCCTGCTAAACGTGGCGCGAGAGGCACAGGCTGGAGGCGGCGGCCGGAGAGGACAGAGGCCAGGTGCATGTTTCCTGTCCCCCCCACCCCACCCCAGCACTGGTCCTGTGGGGGGCCCTCGGTTCCGCTCCCTGCTCCCTGCCCTCAGGGCCCTGGGCTTGGGCACCATCCACACCTCCTGATTGAGGAGACGTGCATTTGACCTTGAACTCAAGTCCCAACCCCGAGGCTTCGTTGTGCTCGTCTCCCTTGATCCTTGCGTGGGCCTCCGGTGACCCTGCTCTGTCTCTGCTGCCCGGGGCAAATGGGCTTTTCCTGAGATCCAGACCCAACAGCTGAAGCACAGGGCGGAGATCGGAGCAAAGCCAGAAACCCACGCATGCTTGGGGACCACGTGGGGCGTGGGGCTTTGCCCCAAATTGTCGTCTACACTGCTGACGGAGCCTCAGAGCAGAGCGCTCTGCCTGCGCGCTCCCCGTCGGTGGCCCCGGGAGCCAGGTGCGAGGTAGTCGCCCCTGCGCCCAGAGCGGTGGGCCGCTCAGGCAGCATCTCGGCCTCCTGCCAGCTCTGCGCGCCCTCCCAGCGTGAGCCTGCTGGTGAGTCTCTGCTCTCCCAGCCCCGGAGTGGTCTGCGTGCTCTGGTCTCAGCGTGCCCGGAGGGCGTTTAGCTCGGTGGGAACGCTGCGGGCTTGGTCTTCCCTGAGAACGTTTTCCCTCTTCCAGCCCCCCATGATGATGCTGGGATCTTCTGAGGCTGGTGCTCACACCGGGCAGGGTGGGCTCGGCTTAGACACCCCTGCCCCCCACATTCTCACTTTCAGAAGGGCCTGTCCCCAGGTCCCCAGGGCACATCCATTTGAAGTCACTGGTCAGTGACCCTGGTCTGGATTCCGTTTTCTGGACTGCGCTGGGCAGAGGGTGGAAAGGCCCAGCACAAGGAGCTGGAGGGAACTTTCTTCCAGTGTGTCCTTGGTGGCCACCCCATGGGCTTGCTCCCGCCAGGACTGTGCCCCCATGGCCGAGTTCCCATGATCGTGCTCCCATGGCCGTGCTCCCGTGGTGGCCGTGCTCCCGTGGTGGCCGTGCTCCCGTGGCTGTAAGCGTCCACGAGGTCAGCACCGTGAGGTTTCCTGAGTGCGTCGGCTGTGGCCGCCATCAGCGCACGCCCCCACCCTGCCGCTACTGGTGTTGGCGCTGCGGCGACGCCCACGGTTCCAGCTGACGGGCAGCATTTGGGTCTGGAAGGGGCGTGTGTGGCTGGCTGTCTCTTCTAGTGGAATCGCGCTGCTGCTTGCTGTCCTCGGTGTAGACACAGCGCCCGGGGAGGTTCTGGCTGCCCCAGGGCCCAGGCCCCCAGGGACAGGCGGTGACCCCGCTGGCACCAGCCGCCAGGCAGAGCGGGAGCGATGAGCACTCACCACCGTGGCCGGTCGCCACCCACCCGGGCGTGGTGATCGCCTTTCTTGAAAAGGCCCCACAAAAACTGGGTTTGCCCGTCACCTCGTCCGCAGCTCCCAGATTTCTTGGACCAAGTGGGAAGGGCTCTAGTCACAGGCCCAGAATGTGGGCGGTGGGTCAGATTTTCAGCTCATTGCCTGTGCCCTGTCCCTTGGACCCTCGCAGTTACCACCCATCCCTAATAAGCCATCCCAAGGTCTGCACACAGCCTGGGCTGAGCTGAAACCCCCAGAGCTGGGGGTGCTTCCTGGTGGGGGACAGACACTGGCCTCTCTCCTGGGCAGGAGCCTGCTTCCCTCTGGGCCCTGCCTGTCACGGGAAAGGGACCCAGGAGACCCTTTCCAGACCCCTGCCCACAGGCCTGATCTATTTAAAAATCCCTTCAGGTCACTCTGTTCGACCGTATCCCGCCTAGCCCTCCTCAGGGCGCCCGGCTGTGAGGACGAGGGGAGCTGTGGGCCCCAGGCCCTCACCCCTGGCTGCCGGCTCTGTTTCCTGCAGGGACCTCTGGGTGTGACCACGCAGGGGCCCCTGGCCTGCGGCCAGGCCGAGTGGGTGTGGGGCAGGCCTCTTCATGGATCCCAGGCCCAGGCATACCTCAGTGAGGACCTCATGCTGGCTGGCGGGCCTGGGGCGGCTCCAAGATCCCCTGGAGCCAGACCCGGCTTGTCATGGCGAAGCAGCTCCCTCCTCCGCCGCGTCTGTGACTGCGGGCTCTGCGAGCGTGATCTCAGGGCCGAGGGTGTTGCCGGCTCGGGCCGTGGCTGCTGACAGGGACAGCCTGCATGTGCTCTTTGTGGCTGTTGGCCCCAGACCTTGCAGATGGATCTCGTGTGTCCTCGGCAGAATTTGCTTTACTCTCGTGCTTCTCTCTCTAGCCAGGACCAGCCTCCAGAGGCCCCGGGGACGGCCCAAGTGCTCCTGCGCCGGCCTCAGCCCTCCCTCCTCCCGCTCAGTGGTGAGGCCAGGGGCATCGTGTCACCAATAAGCTGGGAGTGCCAGGGCCTGTCAGCTTAAGTGGGTACAGAGGTGGGTCATAGAGGACCCCGTGGTTCTCAGCCAGCGGAAATTCTGACACCACGGGACGTTGGCCAACATCTGGAGATGTTTTTGGTTGTTAGAACTGGGGAAGGGGGTGCTCTTGGCATCTAGTGGGTGGAGGCAGGATCCAGGACCTGGCGTGAGGAGGGAGGGGCCGGGAGAGGGAGGAACCGGGGCAGGAGAAGATACCGAAGGCCCCACCTCTCCAGTGGGGCCTGTGTCTCAGAGCACGCCTGCCTTCCCTTCTGCACGGCGTCGTTCCGCGCCTTGGCCAGGACTGAAGAGGGGCAGTGGGAGAAGGGATGTCCTGGCCCGAGGGGTCTCCCACCCCGATGTCTCAGCCAGTGGCCACTGGAAGAGTGGGCCTGGAGGGACTTCCCCAGGAGACTCAGGGTGGCAGGGGCATGCCTGTCCCTCGGGGCCTTGCTCGAGCCCGTGCCCTGGGCTCCTCCCCTCTGGGCCGAGGCCCCGGGCAGCAGAGTACGTGATGGACGGTGGGGGTTCGGCTTGGATCAGGAGAGGCTGAGGGGCAGTCCGGCAAGAGCTGCAGATGTGGACAGGTCTGCTCCACACTCAGGGGTTAACGCTGGTCAGGGAGACAGAGGAAGCCAGAGGAAGCCATGACACAGCAGAGCCGCACCGAGGCAAGGGGGTGCCCGCAGCGCCAGATAGGGCTGCGGCGTCGGACTGGCCCTGACCCGCCCTGCCCGGCACCTGGGTGTGTGGGCTCAGCTCCTGCAGACTCAAGCCCTGTGCTATCCGAGTGGAAAGCAACACCCTGATAGTCCGTGGGAACCCTGTCCCCGCTGGGCCAGAGAGCAGACGGGCTCTGCTGTCCATCTGTGCTCTGCTTCGGGCTGTCTGGCCCACTCTGCCCCCTTTAGTCCGTGCAAGTTCCTCGTCTCCTCTCGGCCTCGGCGCTCATTCGTCCTGTGAGACGTGTCTCCCGGGGACGAGACTCCGCGGGGCAGGGGCAGCGGGAACAGGGGCCGGGCCTCTGGGCAGGCCCACTGGGGGAGGGAGCCGACTTCGGTTCGTCCCATTCCTGCTCCTGGGAATAGTGACTGTTCAGGGTAGTGGTTGCCAGGTTCCCTCTGCTGCAAATTGCCCTTTTTTCTCTATTATAAGAAGGATTTTGTGGAAAAATACTTTAAAACTATACGAACACTTTGCGCTTCCTCAGACTTCCACGTGTTTATTCGTTTGTCTGAGTTTGGACTCAGGAATGGGGTTTGTTGTTGTTGTTGTTGTTGTTGTTGTTGTTGTTTTAAGCAGTGTGACCCGTCATGCTCAGCGAGCCCCATGAGCTGGCTCCCGAGAGTTTGGACAGCCCCTGGGCTCCTGGTTGGCTTCCTGGCACCGGAGTGTCGGTGCCTTCCAGAAGCACTGGTGCTTCCTGGCTGGATGGAAATCTTCCATCTCTGCAGGGGTCCTGCTCACTCTTCGTGGGGGATGGTATTTAGAAACCAAGATCTGGAGGCTCGGGGTGCTGGGGACCCATGCCCTGGGGTGTCCCTGCTCCCAGGGTGTGTGTGTGCGTGCGTGTGTGCACGTGTGTGCGCCCGCACAGACACAGCGGCCTGCTCACACGCCTGTATGTGCGTTACCTGCTGCTGAGTTTCCCTGGCGCGAGGCCCCCCCTTGTTGAGTGGGCCACATTTTCAGTTCTTCGATGCACAGCACCCCTCTCTTGATCCCGGCTAGGATTCCGTGGCCCTTTGGGAGTCTGGGCTGACGGCAGAAGTCAGGCCAGAGCTGGTCGGTGAGGCTCCCTGACCAGGTCTCTGAAAGGTGCTGGGAGTCACTGTGTTAACAAGAGCAGAAGGCTGAAAAGCCCTCTCCGTGTCCAGAATACTTGCACGAACCCGGCTTGGGCATCTGCTGCAGACGTCTAGATCCCTGGC
The DNA here is from genome assembly GCA_004024625.1 of Mellivora capensis. NCBI lineage: Eukaryota > Metazoa > Chordata > Mammalia > Carnivora > Mustelidae > Mellivora > Mellivora capensis. The sequence continues at coordinate 39,643 of PISX010001216.1, forward strand.
TGAAGGTCAGAGGCCGAGGGGAATGGCGAGGGTTCTCCAGGCTCAAGTGCGTGGAGATGAGAGGAGTGAGTGTTCTAACGAACCAACTGGGATCTGGCTCTGGGGCCGTGGAGCAGAGGAGACAGCGCTCCAGACCGCGTCCGGGGCTGGCTGTGACTTCTGGCTTTGTGGAGTTGTGAGGAGTCCCCAGCTCTCCACTGCACAAGACAGCACTATCCCATTCCCTTGCTCCTGGGCCAGCAGGGCTTTCTGCTCGTTGGACTTGCCGTGGAGCAAGGAAAGAGGCAGGGAGGGAGGCACATCCTATCTGAACAGCCAGCAATCCAGGGCTTGCGTGCCCTCTCTCCCTCTGCTGCCGGAGGGGTGCCGTGTTTCCCCCACCCGGACATGGTTCGTCAGAAGGGAAGTCCTGCCCACCTGCGACCCATTTCCTTTGTCAGGGCACTGGCCACCCCCCACCCGGCCGGGCCAAGCCTGTCCCTGCCCCCCGGAGGTGTGGCCACAGTTTGCTTATCTGACTGCTGGTGCCCTGACGTAGAACTGGAGAACATGGGGGCGGGGCACGTTGGGCAGTGAAGTAGGGGCCTTGGGGTTCAGGAAGGGGCTTCTCCCTGTGGTGCCAAGGCCTTCAGCCATCATTCGTTCCAGCCTCCCCGCATAGGCGGTTCAGCCGTCACGTGTCCAGACATCTCTTCCCGTCACGGTCCTTCCTCAACTCGAACTCCGGGGTTCCTCATGCCTGCTGGGCTAATAGCTTCTGCCGCGTTAACTGGCATTTCCTTTTGTGGCCCAGAGGACCCCGTGTTCTCTGGCAGGGGTGGTGGAACGAAATCCAGTGAAACACTGTGTGAATTTGATCGTCGGCAAAGCTGTCTTCTCCACACCAGCGCGGGCCTGAACTCACGGCCCTGAGATCCAGACCTGAGCTTGGCTCGAGAGTCCGACACCCAACCGACTGAGCCACCCGGGCGCCCCGAGCTGTGGGTTTTTTAAAGGGGCCTCGTCATGTTTGATCACGATTAAAAGTTAATGACGACTGCGTCACCCCTGGACACTTCACTGCTCTTTTTCTTGCTGCTTTGGTCTTGAGACGTGTAGGGGGCGGTGGGCGCCACCCGTCTTTCTGCTGATGAGGTGGTGTGACAGTCCCCGCCTCGGGCAGGGCGTGGTAGGGCCGTGGACTGTGCCCTCGGCCCCTCCGGTGTGCTCACCTCACCTGACCTCGATGCTGTCCTGCAGCTCACCAGCCTGGTCTGACCTGGTCATTTCATGTCCCTTGGTCTGTGTCCCTGACCTTCTCGTTGCTCTTCTCTGCACCTCTTCCCTGTGGGCCTCTCTTTAGGACGGCGCTGCGGTGGGCAGCCTCTCCGATGACCTCACTGACCCGTGCATCTTGGTTTTGTCACCTTCCCACCTTGCATCAGGTCCAGTTCAAGTGGCCAGTGGAATATGGCGGCGTTGGCGGTGCTGACTTCTGAGGCTGAGCAAACTTGGTGTTGGTCCCTTGGGTCGTGCACCGTGAAGGATGCTCGTCACCGCCGGGACGCTTGGGCAGCCCCGTGGAGAGGCCGCTCGGAGAGGCACTGAGTCCATGGCCGAGAGCCCCCCGATCCTGCTGGCCCAGCTGTACCTCCAGACGAGACTGCAGACCCATCCGATGTGAGCCCATGGCCGCACACGCGGTCCCAAGCGAGGATGCCCCCCGTCAAGCCCTTTCCAGAGGAAAGGGGTCCGGGTCCCAGTTATACATTTGAGCAGCATGTCGCCTGCCACAATATGGAAAATAAACCTGCACTGTTGGGCTGAGTGACGGAGCAAGATTTGTGGGGGGAGCTCTGAGGGCGGCTTCTCCCAGTGGCTCATAAGGGAAGGCATGGGGGGGATGGGAGAGGAGCTCCCACAGAGGGCAGTTAGAGACCAGGGAGACACGCTTCTGTGTCTGAAAACACTTTTCTCATTCACGGGGGCAATGGGAGGGACGTGGACACTTTGGGGAATCAGGATAGACAGCGGGGCTGGTCTCCAAGGTGCTGTCAGTGATGGTGTTGTGCCTGCCCCTTGCACCCTGAACCCGGGCTGGGCCTGCGCACAGTGTCATGCGGTGGGAGCGATGGCATGAGGCTTCTCCTTGATGGGAGATTCTAGAAGCCCTGGTTTTGCACGGAGCCCCTCCCCACTCCGACTGTCCGGGAAGCCAACCGCCACGCTACGAGCACCCTCGGGCAGGCACCTGGGGAGGAACTGAGGTCCCCAGCCAAAGCCAACCAGCTTGCCAGCCAGCGAGGAACCCCAGCCTGGCCTTCAGATGAGACCGCCGGGCGTAGCCCCAGAGGAAACCGCCAACAGAAAGCACGAGCAATAGTGAGTGCTGTTTCCTGTTCTAAGCCAGGAGCCGCTGGGTGACTTGTCGCCCAGCCAGGGATCAGTGAAGCCAGCCCCCCCCTCCCTGTGCAGACCATAGATGAGGGATGCACCATAGCTGGGCGCCAGGGACACACGGAGCACCCCGTCCTCCCGAAGACACATCTTAAGATCCCGGAGTAACTGCTTGCTGCGCAGCCTCTGCTACCTGTCCCTAGGTTTCCGCTTCGCCCTGGAGCGTCCCACCCCCACCCGCAGTGCTGTGAGGAGGGCGGTCAGATGCCCCCGGCCACCTTCCCCTGACGGCCACCTGTCAGCAAGTTCAGCCCGCCGGAGGCGGGTGTTCGCTCCTCTCCCCCCACCCCGGGCGTCGGGCCGCGCCGTCCATAGGTGGTGCGCCCCGTGTTTGCCCCACGAAAGATGATGCCTTGTCGGAAATGCCGAACCAGGGTTCTTGTGGGTAAGCCGGATGCGCTCATGCTCGGCCGTCGGGATGGCTGCAGAGCTGGAAGCCCGCGTTGCTGCGGATCCCGGGACTGTGGTTGGGGCGTCTGGAGCACACCAGGCTCTGGGGGTCGGAGCCCTGCCCACAGGTGAAACCACCGGTTTGGATCCGCCAGGTTCCTGCTAACAAGCCCTCTGGGCCTCGTTTACGCCCCAGACCTCTCGGTTAGCATGTCAAACCCCAGTCTTGGGGCTTGTCGTTCAGGAAGTGGCGGTCGGGCCCGAGGGGGTTTACGCATAATCTCATTTGCTGCGGGGAAAATCCGTCCTGGGGGATGCGGCGTCCTGGGGGATGCGGCGGTGCGGCGTCCTGGGGGATGCGGCGGGCAGCGTGCCCAGAGGGGCTTTTGAGCTGGAGCTGGCCGCGGACCGCGGGTGTGGTCGGCTCGGGGGCTCCTCAGACGATGCCTCCGGGAGCGCCTAGAAAGGCCGGGCCAGAGCCAGCAGGACGGGTTTCGCACGGGAGACCTGCCCTCAAGGATTGGGCTCCCCCCAGTCTGCGAGGCCACTGGAAACGGCCAGCGCTGACCCACGTCCGCGGGCAAATTTCTTCTTTCTTGAGGAAACTCTGCTTTCCTCTCGGCGTCCTTCAGCGGAGATGGGGCGGCCCACCACCGCTCGGAGGGTGAGCTCCTGCACCCGGACGTCAGCCCCTGCCGCCAGGCCCCTTCCCAGCAGCCTCTGTGTTATCAAACAGCAGGCTGGGGGGACGGCCTGGGGCCTGGAGCCCTGACCTCCTGCTCCCAGATTCAGCCGGGCTCCACCTTCTGTCCCGGCCACGCCCCCCGAAGGAGCCACCTGTTGGGATTCTGGCCCCAAACCCTTGGAGGTGGTTCCTGCCGGGGCTCTGTGCCCTTTGTGCCCCACTGATGGGAGTGCTGGATTTCCCTGCCAAGCTGCCGCTGACGGGGACGCCAAGGTGGCTGCGATGGGGACCGGAGGCCCTTGCGCCGAAGGCCGACATCCAGACAAGGCCCTAAAGGGAGCACCAGTGAAGGGGCTTCTTCCCTGCGGACCCCATGGGGAGGGATTTCTCACTTCTCAGGACGGCTCTGGCCTCAGGCGTGAGATGGGTTCAAGCCCCAGCTGTGTGACTTGGGCAAGGCACCTCTGAGTCTCACTGTTCCCATCTGGGAGACGGGCACAGCAGCACCGGCACCCCCGGGTCTGCCGCAGGCTGGCGGCACGGGGCACCCGGCCACTCTGGGAGGCGGGAGGTGGCTGGTGGTCGGACTAGGAGAGAAGCAGAAGCAGAAAGGAAGCAACAAGACCTGTGGAGGAGGGGCCGAGGGCTGGAAAGGAGCCCGGAGGCGGGACCGGCTCTCCTACTTTCAGATGTCTGTTTCCTGTTTGTAAAGGCTCCACGCTCATCGTAGGAAACCGCAAACATACGGAAAAGCAGAAGGCAGGAGGTGGGGACCACCTCGAACTCTCCCGTCCGGGCACACCCAACTCGGACTGGTGGGGTGTCTCCGTTTTGGGGTCTTCCTGTGCATTTCTCCACACCTCAGACATCAGGGGACCCGACGCGGTGGCCCTATTCCTGGGTCTCCTACTGCCTGTTCCGGACGGAATTACTTACGTCTAAGTTCGGGTTTGGAGGGAAACGCTGCGAAGGGGATGGGCCTTGAGCCATCACCCCGGAGCCGCTGGAGAACCCATCTCGTGACCTTTCCCAGTTTGCCGCGCCCAAATCTGGGGGTGTTGAACTGCCAACGAGCATCTTTGGAACATGGTTTCCAGATCCTGGCTCCCGGGAGAGGAGGCGACACCGCAGGGCGACTTCAGACGTTAGAGGCATTTTCAAGGCTGCAGACCTGCGTGCGCGAGCCCCCAGCTGCGGGACCAGGCACTGGGAGCCTTGTCAGCCTGAGTTTCTGGTGATGGTGCCCCCAAGGACATGGCACCAGCTCGTAGTCATTTAACCCTGACCCTTGTTCTCACCAGAGCGGTGCACTCGGGATCCGAACTCGGCTGAGCTCAGGTTAAGTAACTTGCTTTGACGGGCCCAGCCAGGAAGTGGTCAAGTCAGGGTCCGACCCCTACACGCTGCTGCCTCCCAGGGCCACATGGTATGGATGCTGGGGGGCCACGGGCTGCAACTCTAGGGTGTCAGCTGAGTTCTGGAATCAGAAACCAGAAGCAAGGTTGGGGACGTGTCTTTTCAGTCTCCCCATCCAGTGGCTCCTGAGGGTCCTTCCTGAGAGCATCGTAGCCTGGAAGGACACCAGAGACCCCAGGGTCGCTTCTGAGGGTCGTGTGGCAGCCTCGCTTGGTCCCCGTGGCTGGATAGAAATATGGACGTGAGCCCATGTGTGGACATGCGTGTCGTGTGTGAGCATGCGTGTGCGAGTGTGCCTGGGGCCTCTCGGGGGCTGGGGGTCCTCTGCAGGGCTGCTGTCTCCGAGAGGGGTCCCTCCTGCCCTCTCTTCACATCCGCTGTGTAATCCCCATCTGGCACACAGTAACAGCTGATAGCTACCTAAGGAAGGGGTCGATTATGGCCATGTTAAGTTCTCATGACTCAGTTTCCCTGCTAGCTCACGAGAGCCAAGGATGCCTCGGTAAGTGGACAGACAGATCAGGCGGGTCTGGGTCTGCGAGGTGTGTGGGCTCAGAGCAGAGACAGGCTCTCACGTTTGGTGACCTTGCCGCCACGGGGCACGTCAGTAGCTTCCCCCAAGTTTGGTGGTCGGGGGGTGCTCCCTACGTGCCGTGGACTCGGGGGCTCACGAAGGAACACCACGGCCGAGTGTCCACAGAGAATTAGGGGGGCTGGAGTGCATCCCGTCACACTTCTCCCCCAGTGTCCACCACCCTCCCCGAGCTTGGGGGTGAGTCTGAGCTGCTCAAGTCTGCCGAGGTGGCTGCAGAAAGGACCCCAACAAGGGGCATCCCCCGACACCTGTGGGCTGGTAGCCCCCCAGGGGAGGTCTCCTGACCCCCCACCAGCAGGTGCACCCCTCCGCTGCCTGAGGACGCAGCCCCGAGGGTTAAGAAAACCGGCAGAGCCACACAGAGGATCATCTTCCGGCATCTCCCCCACGGGCTCGCGTTTAGGAAGGAGAAAGCAGGAGCAAAGCCTGCTGGAGACTGGGAGCCGGGCCTTCGCCCCCGCAGGCAGCCGGTCCACCTCCCCGAATGTGCAAGACTGACTTTCTTCGGACCCTCCTAACCAGGCAACAGCAGGGTTAAGTGCATGAAAGGGGAGAGGGAGTCCCAGACTGCCTGGGGTTTGAAACTCCCCAGCTGAGAGCGGAGCAGCCGGAGGAGAGGCAGAGGCGGCCGCCCAGCGGGGCTGCAGGCACCTGGTCTGGGGCCGTCCCAGGCGCTCGGAAAGCTGCCGGGACACAGCACATGCCAGGACACACCGCAGACCAGCCGCTGCTGCCCTCGGGGGTAAGTGCTAAGAGCAGGCTCCCGTGACTGCGCTGGCCCTGGCGGCCCGGGGGGGAGGTCGGAAATGTGGTGCTTTCCTGGGGCGTCTGGAAGGGATGCTACTCGGGCAGGCCGCGTCTCCACCGTTACTATGAACACATGCAGACCCGCAGCCAAACTGTGGGAACCGACGCCATCTGGGGACGTCTCTAAGGCCGAGCGGGGCCTTCTGCTTAACCTGTAGAAAATTCCATGTCTGGTCCAGATGTGAGCTCAGAGGCAGATCCGTGTGCCGGGCACAGAGACCCGTCTGCAGCCTTGACCGGCCACCATCGGGGCGCCGCTTCCTACAGGCTTTTTCTGGGTGTCTGCGTGGGTTCCTTCCCGGGCTCCGTCCCCGGGGACAGCCTTCTCTCTCCAGGCGAGCAGGCAGGGCCGGGTCCCCCGAGCATGCAGGAGCAGAACCGATGCGTGGCTCATAGGGCACGCCGTCCATCCCGGGCACAGGCATTAGGGTGTTTGCGAGCTGTGAGACGGGGTTCCCAGCAGGTCCGTGCTCCCTGATGTGTCTGGTTCCCATTAGCAGTCGGGCTGCCGGCGAGAGTGACGGTCACGGTTTCCACATCCACTTCCTGAAACTCCCCGGGAAGGGTCCCCCACCCCTTGCACACTCGGCCCAAAGCCCCGGTGCAGGGTTTGCTGGAGGTTCTCCTGGGCTGGGTCTTCGGGAAAGATGGCAGCCTGCGGGACCCGGGTGACAGACGGGAGGGGAAGTGGGTGAGGTTTCAAAGGTCCAGTCCCCCTGGGTGTCGTTGCACTTTGAGCGGAAGTCGGCGCCGTGAGATCTCGGCGAGCTGGCACCCGGTGTCGGTGATTCCTTGTGCCCCCCCGTGTCCCGCGTGGTGCTGGGAGGGGGGCGGAGGGGGGCTGGGGTTGTTGAGAACCCTGGCAGGCCTCCCACCCCAGTGCAGACGGTGTGAGAACATGGGGCTCCCGGCCCACCCCGCGGCCTCCGGCAGTCAGTGCCTGCTGGCGGTCAGGCGTCTGGATTCAGAATTTCCCCCACTGATGGTCACAGCTGTCTTCCCAGGACTGGAGTCCACAGAGCGAGGCCTCCCAGACTGGGAGTTTGGCCCAAGCTGAGTGGTCAGAATGAGGTGCCCTGTTGGCCGCCAGGCACCCGGGCCACCTGCTCCCAACACAGGAGCTGCCATCACCCGAGTGTGTCTGTTTCCACGTCATCCGCTGGGACCCTGTCCCCTCGGCTTTGTGCCGTGGCACCCGCCTTGTGACTGTGACCGAAAGAGGACGGCCATGCTTCAGGTGAAGGCACCTGGTCCTGCTTTGGGTGTTTCTTGAGATGGAGCCCTAACGTGCAGGGGTCCTTAGTGCGAGGTGCCCCGTCAGCAGGACTGGCTCTCCGCAGGCCTGCTCCCACATTTCCCGCAGCTCCCACCTCCCCACTCCATGACCCTGCAGACCCAGGTGCCCAGGGCCTTTGGGCGTGGACGTGCCATCGCTGCAGTGGGCAGTTGTGGCCCCCCTCCCGGAGGAGCCCGTCCCCGCTGGTCTGCACTTCTGGCAGCCCAGGCTTTTCCCTTGAGGACTGCCTCGGGATGGCTGTGGGTGCTCACCCACGGGAGGAGTTAGGGGCTCTGGCCCCCAAGTCCCCACTACGCAATGTGAGGCCATCACGGGTGGGCGTGGGGCTCTGGCCCTTTCTCATGCAGCAAACTTGCCCTCACCACATGGGGCGAGGGGCCGGACAAGGCTTCAGGAGCGCTTGGGGGTCACCGAGCCCTGAACCCTTGCTCCCAGGTCTGGGCGTCGCCAGGCCTGCTCCCAAAGAAGTGGGTTTACTGTGTATCCTGCCTGCCAGTGGCCGCTGTGGCAGTTTCCGTCCTCACAGGAGCGCCCCGCCCCCCCCAAAGCCCAGCAGACAGGTGTCCCAACTGCCTTTTATGGTCGTAGAGACTGGGCATCGGGGTGGTTAAGTACTAGCCAAGGCCACAGGCCCGGGAGCCCTGATCCCACCCACAACCTGGGCGTCCTGTCGTGAGGTCATCTGCCACCTGGAAGTCCCCAGCGGAGCCACAGAGACACAAGGTCTGCTCCCTGTGGGCACATAATGCCGTGGTCTGCAGCATGTCCGTGGGGCTCTTGGCCCTCCTCGCTGTGGGCTTTAGGACGCTCGCACCGAGGGCACACCCGAGCCCCCCGCACCCCCCCGCCAGCCAGGCAGCACCCGCTTGTCTCTGGGTTTGCTCGTGCTGGGCCTTTCCCGTGACCACGCCGTGTTTGTGCACCGGGGCTGTGGCCTCCCTCCCTTGCACGCCCCAGCCCACCCCCGAGGTAGCACCTCCTTCCCCACGAGATCCGGGCCCCTGCCTGCCCAGCCTCGCGGCCTCTGGGAGAGTCACTAGCGATCGCCGCACGGCTGTCTGCGTCTCACCACCGCCCGGCACCAATGGTGGCTGCAGGCCCGGCCGGCTTTGGCCTTGTGTGCTGTCAGCGGCCTGAGCTGCTCCTCGAGACCAGTGCACACCCCCCCGGTGCCTCTCCTCCCGGAGCGGACGCCCCGTGGACCGTCACAGCAGTCTGACATCTGTCCCACACGCAGCATTCCCAGGGGCCGGGGAGGGGGTGTGCGCAGAAGAGCGTGGGTGGAGGCGACTTCAGGCAGGACCAGCGTCCCTCAAGGTGGACCAGGTCCCCAGGGCCTGAAGTGCCATACCGGGAAGACCCCGAAGCTGGCCCGGGTTTCTGTGACGTGAGCGCCGGCCACCTCACGGCAGGGAACACGGGGCCGGGCCGTGGCCTACGTGGTGGTGGCCGGTGTGCGTTTGCTTAGAAGGGGGCAGGCCACCAGATCCCTGGCAGGCAGGTCCTCACACGCATGTGTGTGCGTGTGGACGGGAGCACAGGGCCCCGGGCCAGCGAGCGCCGACCAGGCCACGTTTCAGGCGGGCGGAGTGTGCGGGCTGGTCTCTGGGAGTCGGTGTGGACGTCACCTCCCCGGTCAGCCCCCTCTGAGTAATCGAGGATTTAAACCCAGAGTCGGCCTGGCCACATCTGGCAGTGTCCGGGCCAGCACAAAATGTTTCCTTCTTGGCCGGCGTGTCTCTGTGGAGGGAGACGGCGTGGAGGGCCGCCAGGGTCGGGGCGGCCGCCAGCGTCCCAGCACCCCCGCGCCTCAGGGGTCAGTGCCCCGGCGCGCCCCGCCCCCCGCCTTCCTGATGCGCAGCCCTTGGCCGGGCCCCGCAGGAACACCCTCCCTCGGGCCGTCCAGCGCCGTGACCTCGCGCAGAGGAAGAAGTCCGAGTACTTTGTCCGGGGAGCGGCACGTGGCCTCCTGCCGCGAGAGCTCTGGAACGTTCCCTGCTCACCTTCCTCACCTCTTTGCTCCCACAGACGTCTTTCCCTTTGGGAGGTCGGCGTTGCCCTTAACGACCCGTCCAGACGCAGCCAGAGACGGGGGCGGGCATCCGTGTCTCTCCATCGGGCCGCGCGGAAGCTCCTCTTCACGGGGGTCCTGAAACGTCAGCCTCTGCCGTCCGCGGCCTCCGTGGGGGCCCACGGCTCCTCCCAGGCCTACGAGGCTGGGGTGTGGGTGGCAGTGGTCCCCACCCCCGCTGCCCACGGCGGGCATGTGCAAGGGCAGGTTTATGACTTTCCTTGTTTAGGATGCAGCGACTGAAAATGGTCTCGTCCTAATCCCTGGAAGCCGGGGCTGTGTGACCTCAGTGGCCAAAGGACTTCGAAGGTATTATGATAAGGAACTCGAGTCAGGGGGATTCTCAGGATCATCCAGTCATCCTGGGTATTGTCACAGGATCCTCACGGGACGGGGCACTTGCACAGACAGAGCCCACGGGACCACAGAGGCAGAGGGGGGAGCGCTGCGGCCACACTTGGAGAACTGCCCCCGCCCCCGTTCCTGCTTGGGCCGAACTGGCCCCTCCCCCAGCCCCCCGGGTTCCATCCACTGGTTTGGGACCGGCTGTCTTGGGGCTGGGGCTGTCACTGGGTGTCCCCACCCGGTTGTGAGGCAGGCAGCCCTCGGGGCCTGCCGGAAGAGCCACGGGCCACGTCCCCGAGTGGGCGGCTCCGTGTGCCCACGGCGAGGGCCTGCCGGGCCCCTGGCTTCGGGCCCTGGGTTCTCCCCGAGCCATCACCGCTTTGCTTCAGCGAGCACCAGCCCCGTAAACAAGTCCGAGCGTGTGAGCGGCGGCTCTCGGTCAGGAACGGGGGGGCGGCTCTGTGTCCAGCCCACCACCCCGAGACCAACAGTCACACGCTCCTGCGATTGGGACAGCCAGGGGCCCCCTGGGCGTGGCCCTTAAAATCCGCTCCTGGGAAAGGAGTTTTCCAGAAGAGGCAGAGCTTCTCCGTCGGGGGAGGAGGGAAGTGGCCACGAGGATTTGAAGCCGATGGACTTTGAGCAGGACAGACCCCCGGGGCTGTGTGGCCAGCGATCCCAGCCGAGCTCACCCCGTGTGTGTCGTTCATGAGCGGCCCAGGTGAGCCACGAAAGACAAGCTCTGGCAGGTGCCAGCCCCTGAGGATGTGGCCAGGTGTGACGAAGATGGGGGCACGTGTCTGAGGGGCCCAGGACAGGTCTGAGGACTGTGGAGAGATGGCAGGGGCGCAGCGAGTGTCTGGGCCTGCCCGCCGGCTTCGCAGGTGGGTAAACCGAGGCTCAGGGTGGACGATGCGCTCGCCTTGCCAGCCTCCTGGGCCGGCTCACCTTCTGAGGCCGCGTTTTGTTTTGTAAAGCAGGACGGTCAGGAGCGGTCCCTCTGGCGGGGTGTTTCCCAGCGTCATCGTTACCCCTGCGATTAGTGTCAGCCCCTGTCACGGGCCTGCCGCCTGCCGGGTGCGGGTGTGGGGGCAGCAGGAGGCCGTGGCACGCGTGGGCAGGAGCCGTTGCTTTGGAAAGTCCCCGTGATGTGTCCCGCTCCTCCGAGCATGCCTGAGAGCACGTCCCACGAGGCGGGAGCGCCGTGGGGTTGGGACACAGCCCTGGTGCTGGAACTGTGCCAGACGGGCCTTCCAAGCCCGCGCAGTGGGGCCACGCTGACCCCTCCCCCCAGTTATCTGGGGTGGCACAACAGAAATGCCCGCCCCCCCAGCCCGGGCCCGTGCCAGCTCCTCACTCCGCTGGTCCGGGCAGGCTGCTCCTGTCCCATCCATGACGGGACGGCAGCATGGCTGGGGCTGGTGGTAGGCTCAAGGCTGCCCCGGGCGGGACCCAGGCCCCTCTCTGGGGGGAGCCGGCTGACACAGGAGCTGCAGGTGGCGCGGGTTGCAGGCTTCCGGCGGGCCGCTGCGTCCGTGACGTCCGTGTGAGTGCACCAGCCCGGAGCCAGCAGGAGCCCCGTCCTGTGCTCGTGCAGGGATTTGTGTGGCTGGAGCTTGTGTGGGCTTCTCAGGAGGATCTTAGGACATGGACAGGACCCTCCCAACCCCCAAACAGAAAAGCCCACGCCCAGCTCACCACTGGCCTGAGGTGTGGGTGCCCTCCTCGACCTGCCCCGGGGCCGCCGACGTCCGCCCAGCGCTGCCGGGTTTGGAGAGCTTTGCCCACACTGCCTGACCTTCCAAGCACCTGTACCCACTCTACAGACGAGGAAGCGGAGCCCGGGCGGGGTGAGGTCGTGGGGTCGGTGCAGGACGAGTCCCCCGTGGAGACCCGGGTGGTCGTCTCCGAAACCCCCAAGCCTGTTTTGTGTCCTCCTGCTGCATCCGGGGACGGTGAGGGGAAGCACGGCGGACGTGGCCACTGCGTTTCTTCCCGGCTACCGTCATGATGTTATATTATACCGTGTTGTAGTTTCCAGTGTACGTGTAATACCTATCATTTTCATAGTCAGAAAAAAACGTATGAAATCCTTGAAGAGCACAAGCGTAACACACGAGGACTGAGTCCTGACAGACGGAGCAGGTCCCTTCCCGAGAGCGGCTAGCCTCTGAACCACGACCAGCCCCACGTCCAGCCATCTTGCAGGCCTTCCACGCCTCCCGCCCTCATTGTAACCCTGACTTGTCTGGAACGGAATGGGTTTGGTCACAAACAGTTACTTCTGTGGTTCCCTTGCAGGAGATGGCGCGTCCCTGCGATGACCGTTGAATGTACTAGGTGGGGCTCCCTGGGACAGACTCAGCCTACAAGCACCGTTTGCCTTTTGTCCTTACCCCCTTCTTCCTGTCCGGAAGGCAGATGTGATGCCCAGAGGAGCAGCAGCCATCTTGTGGCATGAGGACAAAAGCCAGACTCTAAGGATGACGGGAAGGAAAGAGAGAAGCAGTGTCCCTGATGGCCCCAGGCCCCATACTGTCCCTGGATCCCCCGCCTCTGGGTGTCTGTCGGATGGTGGTATTTCTTCCTGAGCCCCCCTCTCGCCCACTGGGTGTAGCCCCTTGGGGCCAGCCACCAGCACGGCGGGAGATCCCTTCAGGTTTTCTGATTGTGCTGGGGGAAGGGGCCAACTTGAGGAGGGAGGGGACGTGGGTCCGAAGGAGCACCACCCAGGAGGCCACTTACTAAGCGGTAAAGGCTGGTGGCTGAGGAAATCAAGCTGACATCTGCCCGGAGCTGTGGGAAGCGTTGGAGTCGCTCTGCCCGGGGACTTGCAGAAGTGCCCATGTGAACGCACGTCATTTCAGATCCTTGGTTTTTAAAAGTAGAAAATAAAATACAGCAAGGATTTCTGGAGACAGAGCCTGTATATGGCAAGGCGAAGAACCTAGAGTCCTAGAGCAATTTTGAAAAAGTCGTCTAAATTGGGAAGGATCCCATGCCTGATCCAGACCGGTCCCGAGCTGCGGTCTGCAGGACAGCATGTGGTGTTGCCGGAGGGCCAGACGCACAGATGAGTGGGACAGAGTCAAGGGCCCAGGAGTAGACCCACACAGACACACCCATCTGGTTCTTAGCAAAGGCCCAGAGCCGTTCCAGGGAGGGAGCACAGCGTTTTCTACAGCGGCATGTCCCGAAACAGAAAGTGAGCCTCCAGCTGGCCTGACCCCTCATCCAAAAGTTAACACAGACTGGGTCAGGGATTAAATGTAAAATGAATAACTATAGGACTCGAGAAAAAGAGAATCATAGAAAAAGTGCAGGATCGGGGCTGAGAGAAGCCTTAGGGTTGATACTCAGCAGGGCCCCCCAAAGGGTCAGTCGGACTTGACCAGAATAAATCCTCTGCCTTCCCGACAGACCCATGCAGAGGAGACGGAACGGGAGCAAACACTGGCCGGCCGCACCTCTGACAAATGCTCTGGAATCCGCAGAGCCCACACCAACGGTCAAGAAACAACCCGATTACGAAATGGGCAAAGGGCGTGAACAGGCGCTCCCCGAAGGGGACGTGCAGGCGGCACGTGGGACACGAGGGGAGGCTCGAGGTCACCGGCCACCAGGGATGTTGCATCAAAGCCGCAGCCAGCAGCAGCCCACGCCCGCCGGCGTGGCCGCCCTGAATCCCGGACACCACCTGCGGGCACGGAGGTGACGACCCATCTGTTGTGCTAGGTGGGAACACACAGCGGAGCAGCTGCTCAAAAGGACGGTTTGACCGGTTCCCGTAGAACGAAGCACATACCCAGCAGCGACCCTCTCCGGTGTTCGTCCCACTTGACACAGAACGAACCAGACACCCGAGCAGCCGTGTTTCTGGGAGCAGAGACCGGGGAGCGGCTTGGGGGCCCTTCATCAGCAGGGACGCTGGCTCAGTGTTAGCCAGGAGCTCGCTCTCTGGGCCACGACCCGATCACGCACACAGGCCCGCGCGGGCACACGCGCGTGCACGGACAGCGGCCGGCGCCGAGCCCCTGTGTTTGCTGTCGCGACGATAGCCCTCCACGACTCGGCAGGGTGTGAGTGCAGCAGGGACCGGCCCTCTGGGACCTCCGACGCATTTCTGCTCCATTTCCGGTGAGTTTATCATCATTTTGCAATTAGAAGTTTTCGAGAAGCGGGGGAACGAAGGGAAAATGTCACCAATTCTTACTTTGTCTCTTGGCTCCTGGTTGTACTTGGAGAGGTGGCCGAGATCCCGGAAGCCGGCGTCTGAGTCATGAGGAGACTCTGGAGGGCCACATGTGCCGAGCTCCTTCCCAGACGGCAGTGACGGGAGGCGGGGGTTGGAGGGACTTTCCCAGGGGACTCCGTGTCTCCGAGTCTTGCTAAGGGAGAGTAAGTGCAGAAGCTGTCAGTCGGACCGTGAGGGGGTGTGTTTTGAAGGTCACAGGGCCTCCGTGCGCTCGGTGGTGTGTATGCAGCACCTGTTGTGTGCCAACACAGAAGGGGGCGTCAAGCACAGAGAGGTCAAGCTGCCTGCCCCAGGTCACACAGCGAGGGGTGGCAGAGCGAGGCTTGCACCAGGCACCGGCAGCCACCCCCCTGGCCCCCAAGCCCCTTTGTCACCCCTTCCTTAGAGAGGATACGACTGGCTGCGCTTTGGGGCACTGGCTCTAGAAGGTGTCTCTCCACCCTCGGGAGCGTGGACGGGCACACCGCTGCTGGAGGCCGCATCCCTGTCGTGGTACAGCAGGAGCTCGAGGGGGCACAGCTTGCTTCTGCCCCGCGGGGTCTAGGCCTGAGCGAGCTTTCTGCTCTGCTGCTCCTGATGCCCCCGTGCCTCGCTCAGGGAAGGCCCTTCAGGCAGCAGGGTCAGGAAAGAGACGGACAGCTGGGTCTGGCCTGCGGAATTAGCTTTGCTTCTCTGGGGCCTTGGGTGAGCCCCTCAACCTCACTGGGCCCCCGTCTCCAACCCAGTGGGCTCTGACAGGCCGCGTGGGGCGTGCAGGGGGAGACTCTGCCCTCCTTGGCTCTCCGCAGCCGGATAGGATGTGAGCTCTGTGGCCGCTTGGAGCCGCAGAGAGGCACTTGGAATGCGTCGTCTTGTCCCCGCGGGCTGCCTCCTCCCAGTGTCATGACCGGGATGGGAGGAAAGGGGTCTCGCGGCGCGTGTTCCCTCCGTCCCTCAGTTGGCCTCTCCACGCTGCTGCCTTTGTGTGGGGACAGGCTTGCCCTGCCCATGCCATTGGCCACCTTCCGGGAGGGCAGCTGTGGCTTTCCATGCCCAGGGGCTGTGTCGTGGGGTTTTCCTTCCTTGTGGAGAAGTCTGCTTCCTGGGCCACGTGCAGGGCACGTGTGGCCCAGGTGGGCAGCGCTGCTAGGGCGCCCCACTCCGATCAGGGCTTCCTAACCGTCTTGGTGTCACGGGCTCCATCTCAGAGTCAAGCTCTTGGACGCATGAGATAAAACCCGAATTCTGGAGGCAGAGACACGGGCTGCACGTCCACGGAGACCAGGAGGTTCAGGACATGCGGTTCCCTGCGACAGTGGCCACAGCTGCCCCGGGGACCGAGTCCCGCACTCCGGGATGGACGTGTGTCCTTGCAGGAGACGCTCCGTTTCAGCTAGAGGGTCGTGAGAATGAAGATGTGATCTTGTTTCTCATCCAAGTTCAGCGGCTCCTGGTACGGAGCCCTCCGTGTCCGAGGCCCCTGGCCCACCGCGCCTGGTGAGACCTCACTGCGGCAGAAACCACAGGGCCTGCCCCCCGGGAATGCAGATTGCCAGATGCCCCCACAACTTTCAGGTCTGGACTCTCTGTGCGCAGACCCCGGAATTCTGCATTTAGACCCCCGTCCCTGGGTGGGGCTGTTCTCGTGGAAGCACGGGGATCCTGGAGGGACACAGAAGGTCCCCTGGCTGCATTCGGCTGCCAGCCGGGAACCATCGAGGGAGGAAATGGCTCCCCCAAGGCCTTGACGGATGGGACGGGGCCGTCTCTGTTGCTCCCTCCCTCCCTCTCATGGCGACACCTGGAGAGGGTTTTCCTGTGGCTGGAGTCACTTACCCTCCTGCGTCCTGTATTGAAAAGCTGCCCTACGGAGCTTCTCACGTACCTCCCAGAAGGCCTGGTGGCCCTTGGGGACCTTTGTTCCCAGCACGGCCCTGCGGAGCCTTTTGGTGGGGCCTCCCGTG
The DNA here is from genome assembly GCA_004024625.1 of Mellivora capensis. Classification (NCBI taxonomy): domain Eukaryota; kingdom Metazoa; phylum Chordata; class Mammalia; order Carnivora; family Mustelidae; genus Mellivora; species Mellivora capensis. The sequence continues at coordinate 55,883 of PISX010001216.1, forward strand.
GGCCGCCCCAGAGCAGGACCACAGCCTCCGTGCACTACAGTGGAGGTGCCTGTCCAGGGGCCTGTGGTGGGACTAGGAGCAGAGTCTGCTGGTTTGATCCCTGGTCCCCATAATCCCACGTGAGCAGAAACCCCGCTTCCTCGCCTGAAGACGAGACGTCAGGGAGCTCCACCGACGCGCCCGGGTAGAGCCGGCTGACCTGGGCGAGGTCCCCACCGTGCCTTGGTTACCAGCAGACCCTGACGGAGCAGGACCCGTTTAAGAGAATGTTCGGACTTCAGCCGACATAAGACGCACGCACGGGACCTGAGAACCACTGTGAGAATCGGGAGGACGCTGCCAGCACGCAGGCGGCAGGGGCATTGGTAGGAACCGGCAGAGAGACCAGGGTCGTCCTGGGAGCGCAGACACGGCTGGTTGGCCTCTGGGGCGGGAGCCACCGCAGGTCACTGCCGCCTGTCCCAGAGCTTGTGGTGCAGCCTCCGACGGAAGGACAGAGTGCCGGGCTGCCCGCTTCCCCTCCGTGTCCTTCCTTCCCCTCCGTGTCCTTCCTTCCCATGGCAATGTCTTCTGCATGTTTTCTTGACACTACACTGCTGAATGGCAGTGACATTTCCCCGGTACTAGGGCGGCTGGAGAAGCTGGTCCGTGTGGGGTGTGTGCATGTCTGGGCACCCTGGTGGTGGTAGCTCCTGGCTCGGCCCGGAGCCCGGTCTGCAGCCACCCTCTGGACTCCTGGCCATGCATTTTCCACTGGTGAGTGTCCGGCACAGGGACGCCCTTTCCAAGCCAGCTGCTCTCAGCTGCTGGGTTCTGAGAACCCCAGAGTTCAGCAGAGCCCGAGACTCCTTACGAGGAGTCAGGGAGTCACCCCTGCCCCCGCTGTGGGGGCCACTGGCTCAGACATAGTCCCCATGCACTGAGGGTCAACAAGACGTAGCCTCGGGCTCCAGAAGCCGTGCCCTGCTAGGCAGCCGTCCAACCATGCGGTGTGAGGCCGGACCACGTCCTGCAGCTCCCCTGCTCTCCCGGACGTAGGGAGCAGTTTGAAAACCACCCCAGCCTCAGATTGTTGGCACCTGTCAGCGTGAGTGAGGAGGCGGGACGGCTGGCCCGTGAGCGCAGAGGACTGGCACCGGGGCTCGTCCTGAGCTCCACTTGGACGGCCCTCTGGGCGGGAGGGAGCCTGTTTGGACCGAAGGCCTCCCAGCCTGGAGAGCAGGCTCTTGGGGGGAGGGGGGGAGTTTGCCCTGGGGAGGGGGCGCCCAGGGCGACAAGGTGCCCGCGGGGGAGTCTGGACGGAGAACCTGGCGTCTGAGCTGTTTTCCCGCGGGGGGACGTGCCCACGGCAGGTGGGGAAGCCGTGCTGGGCCTCTCTCCACCTTCCCTGGTTCCAGGGAGCGTCTGTCGGCCCAGGTTGTTTCCAGTTACTGACCGATCTTCTGAGGAGCCCTGCGGGCCAGGGAGGGAGGTCCTTCCTGGAGCACCTCCTGGCTCGGTCCCTCCAAGTGGCAAAGGAGGACGCGGGCCATCCTGCCTTGCGCGTGCTACAGAAATGGCAGACGGAAAGCGCATTTGTGCCTGGAATCTTTGTTTTTGTTTCACGCGGTGATGTCATTGGCCCCCGAGGGAGGTGTTCTTAGCTTCAGGGTTGGGAAAGGAGGCGAGGCGGCTCTCCCCGGAGCCACAGGCAGCCGGGCACGGTCCGACCTTCATTACCAGCACCTGACGGCTCAGGGCAGAGCTGTGGGGCTGAGCGGGGGCGGGAGAGCCAGCCCAGGCCCGGGAAGGCGCCGCCCTCCGTCCGCCAGCGCCCAGCTCGGCTCCCGTGTCCCGGGGGCCCCACCCCGAAGCCATGAGTCACCACCACCCCAGGGTGGACCGCATAGGCAAGGAGGACACATGGTTCCCACGCTCCCTATCTGGGCGGGCAGAAGGCACCGAGTGCCGCCTGAAAATGCCAGTGGGGCAGGGGGAGGGCAGACACCGGCCCTTGGAGCCTGGACTTGGCTCTGGAGGGAGGGGCGGGGCCGGGGCCTCCTTTGGGTTTCAGCTGCAGGGGGTTGATCTTCGAGGCTCTGGAAATGAGCAGGTCTCGCCCCTGCTCCCTCCCTCCTTCCCTCCCTCCGAGGGATGCGAATGCAGCCCTCGGGGTCCGCACTGGGCCTGCTTTCCTCCGACCCTGGTGGCGATGGCCTCCAAGACTTAACCCTGCTCTAGAGGCCTGTAGAAAGAAAAAACCGTGTAAGAGATTCGTGCAAAGTCGGACCAAAGACAGAAACTCCGCTGGCGCCGCCAAACCGTGCTGGAACCTGCAGAACCACAGGTGACGGCCACCAGCCGGGCGGGTGCGGCGGGTGCTCGGAAGCACCGGAGCAGAGCGGGGCCGTCGTCCCTGACAGGACGGAGCTTCGGCGCCACGGTTCCGTCTGACGTGGGGCCTCGCGAGAGCCGGTCCTCGTGGCCCCCACGCAGCTGAGCGCACCTGTTCTCCTCCAGGGACCTGAGAATAAGGGACCATCCCTTCCCGATCCCTAACTAGCAAAGCGTTTGCCCGACCCCGTGGCCGGTTCTGATGTCACGATGGATGTCGGAGCGCGCGGTCCCCGTCCGGCTCAGGCGTCCTCTTTATCGCCCGGGACTTGTTTTGTCCCAGTGCCTCTCCCTTCTCAGTCCACCCGCCGCGGGAGTTAGAACGTGCGAAGACGCGGCGAGCCTCTTCCATCCCTGCCAAGCCATGCGCCTCCCGTCTTCAGGGCCGCACAGACGTGGTCAGCCCCTCCCGCGCCCACCGCACCCCTGCCTCTGAGTGCCGGAGGCCAGGCCCAGGCTGGACCGAGCGGCGGCTGGGACGTCGCCAGCCGCATCCCCCAGCAAGACCCCGCTGGCCTCCCAGCCGCATCCCAGGTGGTCTCAGGGCTCACGCACCAGCATCTGAGTCCGTGCATCCTTGTGTTTCTCAGCTCTCGTTCTGCACAGAGGAGGACTCGCCTGGTTCCTGCGGGGTCCCCGTGAGGGGCTCGTGAACGGTACATGTGGGGGCGGGGAAAGCAGGCCTTGACCCTGGTGAGCCAGCAGGGCCCCGAGAAGCCAGGCACGCGGTGGGCCCGACGGCGAGCGCCAGGGTTTGGTCGCGGGTCTGTGTGCCTCTCTCTGTCGCGGTCGCCGCGTGTCTGACACTCGGAGCTGCTGGCGGCGGCGGCCGGGGCGGGACGGTCCCTTCGAGGGGCCCCTGTGTCTTCTCAAAATCTAATGGTCTTAGTGTTATTTTTCTCACGTTAAATACTTTTTATCATTTGAAGTGAGCATGTTGGTGAGTCCGGAGAAGCGCACGCATGCGTGTAACCGCCACCAGCGTTGGGACCCGTCATCTCCGTCGCCTGGACGGTCACCCACCTGCTTCCCCTCACTGGATGAGCTGCCGTTTCTCGACGGTCACATGCGCGGAATCTCCCAGTGCGACGTGTGTACGTGCGGCGCCGCGTTGTGGGCACCCCCCCGCAGTGCTGTCACTCAGAGGCTCACTCCTTTTCACGGGTAGTAGCGTTCCGTGGCTTGGCTGTCCTGCGGAGCGTGTGCACTCCCCCGTGGAGGGGCGCGCGGGCCATTTCCCGCATGGGGTTCTTGGGAACAAAGCCGGGAGCGTGCCCGTGCGAGTGTGCAGGGACGGGTGCCCTCATCGCTCCCTTGTGCATCCCAGCCACGGACGTCCAGGGCTGCAGATGTTGGGGACGAGGGTGGGCACCTCGGGGCAGACGTTCCGGGGCGCCCACGCGCAGGGCCCCTCGGTAGGGCCTCCGCCGTCTCGCCCCGGTGCGGCCGGCATCCAACAGTCTTGCCGGCGCCTGGTCGTGTCCGTCGTCGGGCGCCGTTAGGACAGGCGCGTGTCAGCGTTGTCTCGTGGTTTCCGTCTCCGTCGGCCTCGTGGCTCGTGATTCGGAGCAGTTATGTGCCGTCGTGATCTTCAGGGAAGTGTCTCCTCCGTCTTCTGCCCCCTCTCCACTGGGGTATGCGTGCTTGTTGCTGAGTCTTGAGAGCTTTTAAATATGGTCCGGAGACACGTCCTCCGAGAAGTATGTGTTTGCTGCGCAGGGTCTCCTTGTCTGTGGCGTCTCCATCCTTCCTAATCGTGTCTTCTGAAGAACGGAAGCTTATGGCGTGCGGTTACCAGTCTTTTATGGCTCAGGCTCTTCTGGGTCCTCTCCAAGAACTGTGTGTCCCTTCCAAGATCATGAGTAATTTTTGAAGGATTTTCTTCCAGAAGTTTTATAGATTAAGCTTTTCCGTGTGAATCTGTGATCCATGTCAGGGTCGTCCTTGTGTCTGGTTGGAAGCAGGGGTTGACGGTCGTGTTTTCCTGCGTGTGGATATGCAGTCGTGTCACTGCTGTTCTCTGAAAAGGCTGTTGTCCCCCCACAGAATTCTTGGGGCACCTGGTGGAGAATTAGTTGGCCGTCGGTTTGCCTGTCTTTACGCTAATGCCGTCCCACCTTGATTATCGTAGCTTCAAGTACGCGTCTTCTTTTTCTAAACAACTTCGGCCGGCGCCCGGGTAGCTCTGCTGATCTGCCTTCGGCTCGGGTCATGATCCCGGGTCCTGGGATCGCGCCCCACATCGGGCTCCCTGCTCAGTGCGGAGCTGCTTCTCCCTCTCCCTCTGCCTGCCGCTCCCCTACTCATGCACACACGCTCTCGCTCTCTCAAATAAATCAATAGAATCTTAAAAAAAAATAACTTAGGCTCTGATAGATCCTGTGACTGAAGGAACAACCTCGCTCAACCAGCTGAGACCCAGCACATCGTGTGAGAAAGTGGGGAGAGCAGACGGCGGGCCGCACGCCTCGTCTTCGGGGGACGCGCACCGTCACGGCACCGAGCCCGGCGTGAGCCCCGGCGCTCCCGTAGGCGCCTCCACACCGGAGGGGCGGTGGATTCTCTCCCAGCCTGGCTTGGAGCTTTTGTCCCATTTGGATGCTCAGTTTTGTCAGGAGCTTCCCCAGACCTCAGGAGAGGATCTCGTACTTTTTCTCCTCTTTTCCTTTTGTAACCCTGACCGGCTACCTTGCCGGGGCGAACCCCTACTGGCGACGGCGTGCTGCCGTTTCCACACGCTGCGGGGTGGATGCGCTCGCGCGTCCTCGGGAAGTTAGCCTCTGTGCTTAGGGGAGGCTCCGGTCTTGTTTTCACGGGACGTCGTCGGGTCCTGGGGCCAGAGCCGCGTGAGTGAGAAGACACCTGTCCTCCCGAACTTCTGAGGGACTCTGAGATGGGGAGTGACTTTCTCCTTCAGAGACGGACCCAGCGGCCTCAGGGCCCTCTGACTCAGCACCGCCCTCTGTCTACACGGCTTGTGTTTGCTTCCTGGGGACTCACTTGAGTCTGATATCAGCAGCCGGGTTGGCAAGTTTGGTTTCAGGGCGTCTGTCGCGTCACGGGGAAGTCACGAGGTGTCCGGACACAGGGGTGATCGCGCGCAGAGCGTGGCGGGACCGAGTGTCCCCCTGGGCGGCCGCCGTGCACCAGACGCAGTCAGGCCACGGTGGACGGCGTCCGTGTCACGTGGCCTCCAGCAGCACGGCACTGAGGAGGAAGACTCCCCTGCTTGAAGCGACTCGCCCCCGAATGACCAGCGTGTTCTCCCGCCTCCCTCAGCATCGCAGGGTCTCACGGGGGCCGCGCCCACCACGGAGACCAGAGCTGATTTTTAAACGCCCCCAGCACACACGTGCTCCGACCCGCGGGCAGGGAGCTGTCGGGGTCAGTGGTGCTGACGTGTGTGTTCTGGAAGGCGGGGGCTGGCTCCCTCTGGTGCCCCAGGGCTGAGCGCGGGAGTGCGGTGGACGGCCGTGCCCCTGGGAGGCCCAGCGCACGGCTGTGGCCTGACCCCGATGGCGACCGGGACGCTGGCCAGTGCAGCCTCCGGAAGGGCAGCGTTTCCATGAAATGGGTGCCCCAGCGAGAGGCACGGCCGCCGGCCCAGAACTGTCCAGAAGCCCTTCCTGTCTGCAGGAACCTGAGCTTCCGAGCCAAGGTGCTCCCTCTGTGGGGGGAGGCCCCAGCCCAGACGGGAGCTGCTGCCCTGTACAGTCGGGATTTCTGCTTCCACCCTGCTGGGGTCTCCGTCCACCTGGGCACCTCACCTGCTTCGGGGTGCGTGGCGACCGTGGGGACAGACGACTCCCGGGGCTGCCCCCTCCCTGTGGATCCAGGAGACCCTGGACAAGGGAGCGGGAGCCAGGTCACCAGCTGCTCTGGAAAAGCCTGTGCTTCGTTTAAGACCAAGCAGGGAGCGAACCTGCAGCTTCCCGGGGACCTCGGGCCGTGAGATGGACCCACTTCTCAGAAGGGTGCCGGGCTTCAACTCTGGTTCAAGGTGGACGGTAAGTGGAGCGAGTTCATGAAGATAATCCAGAACGCGCTGATAGAGCGTGAAACGCCCGGCACGTTCACCCACTGTGCAAACCGGCGCGAGGCGCTCACCTCCTCGGGGCCGCCGGTCCCATCTTATGGTGAGGGTCTCCCGGGGCAAAGCCTGGAGCGTAGCTGCCCGGGGGCCTGGCTGCGGGCTGTGGACGTGGCCGCGGCTCTCGCGTCTCCCTTGGGGCCTCTGCTCTGTGCTTGGCGCGGCTGATCCATCGGACGAGAACGGAAGCCAGCGCCCAGGTCTGGGCTTTGTCCCACTCCAGCTCGGCGGCCGGGGTGCCCAGGACTCCCTCGGTCAGTGGTGAATGAACCCACGTTCAGTTGGAATCCAGTCACTCCGGCGGGGGGTCCCCAAGCCTTTGGTTTGAGAAAGTGGCCAATTTGGGGCTGAACCCTGTCGTGGGGCAGGAAGAGAATTTTGTGGCTTTCTGTCCGTTGGGAGTCACAGCACTGTGGGGGCGTCTGCTGGCTCAGGGGTGGAGCTGTGACCCTTGATCTCGGGGTCATGAGTTTGAGCCCTTCATTGGGTGTAGACGCGACGTCAATGATTTTTAAAAATGACCGTGTAAACCTGTCGGTTGAGGACGTCTTCCCGGGTCTGTCGGGGGGGAATGCGCGCCGCGAGCCACGCGAGGCGGCCTTTTCTCCTGGACGAGGGGCCAGGCGTGCCCACAGGGGACACTGGGGGTCTCCAGGGACAATGGAGGGAAGCACCAGGGTCTCACTGTAGCCAAGGGTGTTCTCTGGAAAACGCACACCTCACACGGAACGTGGGCAGTTCTGCTGTAAAGTGACAGACGTGTCCCTAAAGATCGGCACCTGGAGAATCCCAGGACGTGAACGGCAGGGCTCGCGGGGAAGCTCCAACACTCACAGCGACGCGTCCGGATGGGGCCCGATGGGACGGCAGCCCGGATTCTCCTGCGCTTGGAGCTCCAACGTGTAAGGACCGCACTAACCACGGCCCTGCTCGCCGGGATCGCGGGGCACATGGGGCGGGAGGGCGGCCTCCACGGGGGCTTGTGGGGGTGGCTCTCAGGCTCGGGTGCACCCTGTCTCGGTGCAGGTCCGCGGCTGCCCGTCTGCCCGTCTCTGCTGGATGAAATCTCACTCGGACGGATTCTCGTTGTGCTCAGACACCCGGGGAGGGGAGTGGGAGCTCCGCCAGCACCCCCGCCCCGAGTTCCGTGTTCTCGTAGAGGGAGAAGGTAATGCACACTTACACCCCACTGACCGCTTTTTCAGCCAGAGACTGTGGAGAAATGGAAAACAGAGCAAAGCCTTGGAGTATCACCCGAGCACTGAGCCTGTCCCACGGCACATGGGGGCAGGTCGGGGCCTCTTGCTGGCCCTTCCTGCATGAGGGACCTTCCCCGGCCACCCCGCCCTGGGCCGTCTCACTCCTAGGCAAGAAAGCAGGTATGAGTTCACATTTGCACACTTGTGAGCATGCACAGAGGCCCCTCTGCTTGGGGGTTGTGCACACAGAGGAAGCCAGGCGAGCCCGTGCGCATGCAGGCGTGTTCTGGGGGTGCGGGAAGGCAGACGCACGGGCAGGGTGCTGTGCATGGCATGTCGCCGCCCCCTTTGCGAGAGGGATGCAGGACGGGGCTGGCCGTTGTCCTGTGTCCACTGCTGATGGCGGGCACTCATTCGCCCCCACAGCCCTGGGGTCAGGATCTGTCCTGGCGACGTCCTGGGGTGACCTGGGGCTCTGGGCCAGGCGGGCGCTGTGTGCTCCCCCCTCCCCGTCTTCAGGGGATCTGAGGACGGTGGCGTCCGCTCTCCCCTCCGTGGGGGCTGTCGGTGCGGGACGATACCCTGGGTCGCCATCTGTTTCCCATCACGGCCTGGAGTCCCGAGGCTTCACGTCACTCCTAGCCACATGTTTTGGAAATTACCCTCCGAGCCCGGCCTCGCGATGACTTCAGCTGGCTCGCGCTGCCCCGTGGCCACGGCACAGGACCCGCTGCCCGCTCTCGCTCAGTGCTGGGGGTGCGCAGACCCGGGATCTCTCCAGCCTCACTTGCCCCAACCTCCGAGGAGAACGGCAGCTTCTGGCTCCCCGATCGTTCCCTCGCAGGGCCTGAAGCCCACGCAGCCGCTCCAAGTGCAGGCTGGCTGCTATCTCCACGCTGTGCCCATCGTGGGGGCGTGAGAACAGCGTCTGCCCGGTGCAGCTGGCAGAACCCCGAGGGAGCCCCGCATGCATACCGGTCCCTCTGGGAGCCTGGCCTGGAGGTCCTGTTCCCGTGGTTGGCTGAAGGACGGCTTCATGGGCCCCAGACCCTGTGACTGTGTGACCTCACATGGCCTAAAGGTGTTTGTGCGATTAAGGACCCGGAGATGGGGAGGTGGTTGGGGATGGTCCTCCCTGGGGAGACGATGTGGCCGTGCGGCTGGCTGGGATGTGCAGGGACAGTCCAGGAGCCACGGCCTCTGGACACTAGAGGAGGCAAGAGATCAGCCCTCCCCGGAGCCTCTGGCGGGAACCAGCCTGCCCACATCCCGCTTTCAGCTCCGCGAGGCCCGCTGCGCCCGACTGAGGGAATGTGTTAGTGTTGTTTCCCGACACTGGGTTCGTGGTCACCTGCTGCGGGAGCCACGGTAGACCCCGACACCCCCTCCTGCACCCTATCTCTCTTGACCGTAGGAAGGAGCCGAAGGGCAGCCCTGGTGAGTGTTGGCCCGACCACGACTCTGTTCCGTGGTCACACGGTCTCGGCCGGGGCACAGGGCCCTCGCGTGGCTCCGGGCGACTGAAGCGGTGTGTCACGCCGAGCCACGTGACGCTTCTGTAGTGCCACGTCGGAGGCGGCCGCCCGGTGTCGCCGTCGCGCCTGCAGGATCAGTGCCGCCTCCCGCACACTGCTCTGGCGCACTCGCTCCTGTCGGAGCACCTGGGGAACCGAGTACAGCTCCCGCTCGTCGTTCTGCCGGACGTCCTCTGTGGTGACGCGCGCTTCTCTTGCGCACGTGGATTCGAGCTTCCGGACAAAGTGGACGTGTGTGGTGTGTGAATCTGGTCCTCGACAGGGGACCGTCCAGTCTGTGAGCCCAAGATGGTCGGGGGTGGGGACGCCTGCGAGCCCGGCCGGCCACCCCGAGGAGGGGAGCCCGGGAGCCACGGAGGTGCAGTCCCCGCCCCGAGGTAGGTTCCAGCAGGAGGCCCCCCATTGTGTGTCTCTGCTCTTTTGGCAAACATGGAGGGAGGCCAACCCGCCCGCCGTGGGCCGAGCACTGTCCGGGGTCGGGGTCCCAGGAGGGAAGGAGGGTGGGGACGTTGTGCACCTACTCAGGACGTCCCTTTGCCCGCCCTCGTGTGGATGCCCCTTGAATCCCTTAACAAGTTCCTAGAAGGGGAATCAGAATCAGGAGCAAGCCTGCTTAAAATTTGGACAGACAGCCCAGGGACTCTCCAAGCCAGGTGTGTCCTCCATACCCTGTTGTCCACGCAGGACTCACGTGTCCTCAGTGGTCAGTCAAGACCCGGGGCTGCTCATGCGTCTTCTGTGCCCCCCAGCGGCCGAGGGGATGGGATTCACTGGCGCAGGGGCCGGCGGCTGGCATGGGGTGGGGTGCAAGCCTCATGTGGGCCCCGCTGAGGTGTCCCCCCAGCCCCAGACATCACCCGGAGTCCGGGCCTCCGGCTCACTCAGACGCCATGTGCCGGGAAGGGTTTGAGGCCGGCTGGGCTGTTGCTGGGGACATGGCAGGAGGGCGTTTGTTGCTGGAGGGCGTTTCGCTGCCGCACACAGTCCGCTGTGGACACACGTCAGCTCCGTGGCCTTGGGCTCGTTCTCCCCAGCCTCAGCTTCTCCAGATGCAAAGGGAATTGTGTCTGCTGGGTTGTGGGCCAGAGGGGCCTGCTCTTGGGGACAGACACATAGGGTCTGTCCAGCATCCTGCGAGGAGCGTGGACAGTGGCCTCTGCCCCACGGGGGAACAGATCTGCCTTCTAGTCAGCAGAAGCAGAGTGGATGTCCTGGAAAAAACCCGACGCTCTCGTCCGCATTTTCTCGTCCATTTTATCTGGCAGATTTCTTCACAGCGTCCTGGGTTTCATATCAAAGGGTTGAAAACGGGGATAAAGACATGGTGGTTTCCCGGCCGAGCGCCTTGTTGTAGCCGTTGGTCAGGGCTGCGGTGACCCGTCTGCACCTGCTCGCGATGTCCCCAGGCCGTGGAGCCCCAGGAGACCGGCCTGGCTGCCTGTGGGAGCAGTTGCCCAGGCGGCCGCCCTGCTAGCCCGCCCCGGAGTCTGCCGCGTCCCTTATGAAGAGGCTCACACGATGTGGAGACGACAAGACGCTCCGTATGCTGGGATGCCTGCCGCTGGATTGGGAGCGGCCTGTCTGTGCGATGAGCCTCATAGAGCCTGTCCTGGGCCTGGCTTATTGCCGGGAGAGATGCACCTGTTGCAGTAGAAGACGGGCTGGACGCGCCCCCGCCCCGACACCGTAGCGGCGCTGGTGTGAGCGTGGCCGCCCGGACGGCGGGTCTGAGGAGTTGCAGCGTGGAAGAGAGAAGCAGGACGGCGTGGGGGGCCCGGCACGGTGCTGGGGGCCGCTGACGGACACACAGACTGTGAAGCAGGACGGCGTGGGGGGCCCGGCACGGTGCTGGGGGCCGCTGATGGACACACAGACTGAGAGGTGGCGTCAGACACCCGGAGGAAGGCCTGGACTCCGCTCTCCTGCCTCTCAGACTCTCCCCTACATCCAGGCTCGTGGGAGCGGGGCGTGGAAACAGCTGAGTGGAATTTAAAACATGGAGGGACGGTTCAGTTGAGGAAATCGGTCACGTTCAGAGGGAAGGATCGCCCTAAAGTGTCATGGGCACGGTCCGCCCACCTCCTGGAGGTCATTTCGCGCCCTACCCCATGCACAAGATAGAGTCCGCAGGGATTCAATAGGGAACCGTCAAAACGAAACAAAATGTATCAGAAGAATAATACATTATTTTCGTAATTCTGGCGGAGGAAAAGTCTGTCTCCCCCACGTTCTAAACCCACGGAGGACAAGACAGACACGTTGGGTTGCGTGCGAGACGCGGTGTCAGAATTCACGCCGCAGGCAAGCGAGGGGCAGGAGGAGGCCCCTGATGGGCGGGCATCACCCGGAGACGTCACAGGGGACTCCGAGGTACAACTGAGGTGGGAGGTGGCCCTGGTCTTGGGGGGGGCACCCTGCATCTCACAAGGCCCTTGTCACAGGAGGCGGGAAGACATGATGACACGTCAGGCTGTCGTGGGGCCAGGAGCCCCAGCATTCGGGTGCTCTTCTAGAAGCTGAACAGGCAGGAGCCTCCAGAAGGAGCCAACCCTGCCCACACCTGGGTCCTAGCCCCGTGAGCCCTCCCCCTTCCGGTTCCACCCACGCAGCCCCTGGAGGACGGCAGCGGCAAGGCTCGCGTCCCAGGCTGTGTGGGGGAATGCCCGGGAACCCCCAGATCCCATCCCCAATGGGCCCGAGGGAATGGGAACCATGAGATCAAGACCGCTATTTTCAGCAGCCCCACTTTGTCTGGGGTCAGTGATTCCCCTGTGTGCCCCCCACACTGTGCATGGACACCGGGCCAGGTCCTGCTGTCCTCCACACGTGGTCTCCTCACTGCAGAAATATGTCCCCAGACGATGTCTCTGTAACCCAGCCTCGCTGGACCAATCTCCTGGTGACCCAGAGCAGGAGCTGTGGTCCCTGGAGGGGTGGCATCTCTGCTCCGTCACTGGACGGGACCTCTGGCAAGGGTCATGAGGCCAGGCCTCCAGCCCTCCCCACCTTGGACAGGGTGGGGGCCCAACCATCGACCTGCTTGGCGGAGGAAGCCTGCACCTGACAGGGATATTAGCTCGGACCCCCGTCTGCTGGGCTCTGGGTGAATTCTTCCTGCGGGGAGCCCCCTGCCCCAGAGGGTGTGAAGATCTGTTCCCTTCCAGGACGTGCTGACGGCCTGAGCTGGAACATGTGCTGGGCAGGCCAGGCCCGCGTCCCACATGCATGGCATGAGCTCAGTTGGGAAAACACTCCCGGTAACAATCTCCAGGCCTGGGGCGGTCTTTGATCAGGAGAATCTCTGTTTATTCTATGATATAAACATGGAAGAAATCCGTTTGTACCAAAGTGGATGCAAATAGATCCCAGCAGAGAGGCCTGCTCCGCCAAGCTGCCGAGAGCTGGGCAGGGAAGGGAATCTGAGGCCCCTGCAGGCCCGGCCGTCCGGACACTGCTCCCACTGATGGCCCAGGGCTGTCCCTGCACCGTGACACCTGCTGGCTCACAACCCACGTCCTCCTCAGTTTGGGGACAGTGACACCGTTGGGGTCCCCAGCCAGGGCAAGGACCCGCTGTGGTCTTTGACATCTGTTCACTGCCTTGACTCTCCCCGAGGCCTCCGAGAGCGTCTGGCCCTGGGCCTCAGAGCCTCCCTGGCTCCCTTCTTTCCATCACCATTACTGAGAGCCAGCCCTGTGCCCGGTATGGAAACATGGCAGAGGGCTGGGGGTGGAACCGGTGTGTTTGGGGAGACAGAGCCACATGAAGGCGGTAATACCCAGGAGGGGACATGTGGCGGGACAGCAGTGCAGCCTATGGCAAGAGAGAGTGCCTGGCCCAGCCTGGAGGAGCTGAGGGTCATGGCGGGAGCAAAAGCGAAGTGAGGGGACAGGAAGTGGGGGCAGTTCAGCACAAAGTGGGGAGCGAGGGACAGAGGGGGAGGGAAGGGGAAGGCAGGGCCAGTGCGCTGGAGGCCCTCGACGACTGACGGCCAAAAGCTCAGACTTGATCAGTTGGGCTTAGAGGAGTCTGCTGTGAGTCATTTACACTTTAGCATGAATTTAAGTCAGAGCATTGCTTCCTGTAGATTATTTTTCATTTTATCTTTGGCTCCTGATTGTGGCACGAAAGAGGTGTACTTCCTGAGAGGAGTCCCAAGCCCCTGACCCGGGCAGGGGCTGTGATTTGGAAAGAAGAGAGGGCAGATGCCCTCTGGTGTGAAGATAGCATGGCTGATCGGGGCCACAGAGCCCCTGGGCTGGGGCACCGTCGGCCGGGAAGGCTGGACGCCTGGTGCACACCCAGGTACTCTCAGCATGATCCAGGATGGGGTCTTGTCCCCGCGGAGCTGCAAGGTGACGCCTGCCGTCCGTGGGGGGGGGTCTGTCTGGCCTCGGGGACCGTGCACGGTGTTGCCACGAGGTGCTATGAGATAGAATGAAATGCTGTGAAGGTCTTGCTGGGTGTCAACCTCGCGCTCTGACGTCCCGTCTGCGGGCAGCGAGAGGACACGGGCTCGCACACGGCTCATGCCAGCGGCCTCTGCTGCGAGGGCCGGCTGCCGCCACTGCTCGTGCATCTCGCGGGAAGTTCTTGGCGTCTGAACCCCATCCTCAAGGACGGATGTCATAGGAGGCATGACCTGCTGCATTTGAAATGTTTCAGGTTAATTTTTGCTTTTGATCCCAAAGATTCTCTGAGATCTGTGTTTTTGGAGGCCTATAGAGCACCCGAGCGTCCCCATGAAGTCTGCTTGTTCGGATAAGAAGGCCACGCTCAGGCCTCCCACTGGACTGAAAATAATGACGGTCCGTCCGCTTTCCCGGAGGCGCCCCCAAGTTTCACACGAGCGCTCGACCGCAGGCCCTGTTACCCTTGGGAAGATGAGAAACGTTCTTTTGAAACCTTAAGGGACCTACGGTCTCAGGAGCGACACGTCACCTTGCAGGGGACAGTGTGGCCACATGGCCGGACCGACGAGGGCTGAGGAAACCACTTTCAGGAGGGTCTCAGATGTTCCACACACCGTGAGCCACACGCGTGACCACGCAGCTGGCCATGGCTGCCGCCACGCTGGGCAACTTAGAGGCGAGGCCCAGACACCCTTCCCCAGACAACACGTGGACCCCTGGCCGCTCCCTGCAGCGCTGGCGTGGCCCCTGTGTCTGCCGGCCTCGTGCAGGGCCCCTCTGCTGGGTCCTCGCGTGTGGGCTGCTGTCGTGGAGGCACCAGGAGACTCAGAGGAGCCACGGGCGCTCCGAAGGCCCCCACTTGGGTCCCCAGGGACGCTCGTGAGACTGTCCTCCAGCTGGGCCTCTGTGTCCCCTGACTTCCGTGGCACCTCTTGACCCCCCGGGGCCGGGGGACAGCCATGGGGGACATGCCTGAGAGGCTGGGGAGCTGGTGCCCGTGCAGCCTGTGGGCGGCCCGCCGGAGTGCTGGGAGGGGGCATGCTCACGGGGCGCTGCCTCTGGGAAGCCGCCGAGATGCGGGACTGTCCCAGCCCATCTCGCAAATCCACGGCGGGACACTGCCCTGTGTTTCCAGGGCTCGAGAGCAAGAGTGGTGTCCACCGCGGCTCCCTCCACACGGGGCCAAGTGCTGGGCTGCCATCCTGACACGCGGGCTTGCCTGTCCCCCCCACCCCCAGCTCTGGGGCCGTGCATGTGTGCGTGTGTGTGCCCGTGTGTGTGTGTGTGTACACGTGTGCGTGTGTGCACTGTTGCCGCCGCGGGGCTGGGCCTTTCCCTAGGAACCCGGGCCATGCTTCCTCCCGGGGCGATGTGCAGCCGCGCCGAGGCTTGGGGAGGCCAGTGGCGTCCACCTCCAGTGCCCCGTGGTTTTGGGGGACCCTGGAAGAACAGGACCCAGGGAGGCGTCTCGGCCCCTGAAGCGGAGCGTCTGCTCTCTGCTGTCAGTTTCTGGAGGTGATGTCCTCGCCACCCCTGTGGTCCCCAGCAGACAAGGGGAGGCCTGCAGCCTGTGGGGGTACCTTTGCAAGTGGGAGAAGCAGCCGTGCTGGGGCGGGGGCCTCCCCAGCTCGGTTCTCAGGAAATAGAGAGGAAGCAGGGTGTTCACGGGGCTGCCGGGATGGGAAGGCCGGTCAGGGCCTGGCGGGGCCGGAGGGACAAAGGGGCAGTATTAGGGCTCGGGTCAGCAGGCCAGCTGTGTGTGGAGAGTCCCTGCGCATTTTGGGTGCGGGGTAACGGCCCAGATGTGTCCACAGTGTCCACAGAGCTCACACGTGCCCTCTGCCACGTGCCCTGGTCTCTCAAGGCCTCTGTGCTCCTGCCGAAGGCCTGCTTTCTAGAACCGCCTCAGCTAATCCAGGCTCTGGATCCATGGCCCATGAGTGTGGCCTGGCCAACCGCGCGGCACCCTGGAGCCGTGTTCTTTGTCAGCAAGGGGCTCGCTGGCTGTAAGCGGGGAACTGGGCTCGGGACGCTGCTTGCCCAGCACAGGAGAGAAGGAGCCGCCTGCTTGGCCAGCATCCCGGCCTGTGGCCGACCCCTCCCAGCCCCTCCTCCACCTATAGGCAGGAGGCCAGTGGAGGGACTCCTAGATCCGGGGAAATCTACGTTTCTTGGCGTGGTAGCAAACTGCCCAGGGGGAGATGTGATCTGGGCCACCATGCGTGCCCGAGAGCAGCCAGCGCTCCTGGTGGGACTGACCTGCTGCTGGGGTTCCCGCTGCTGGGGTGGCCTCACCTTGAGAGGGAGGGCTGGGTTGTATGGGTCTCTCCTCGGTGCTTTTGTAGATTCTCACCATTAGTGAAAGTTTGGGGGTGACCTCCAGGTTAACACCATTTTTAAGAGGTAATTACGGCACCGAGATCTGGGGACTTGAACTACTGTCGAATGTGCTCCCGGAAGGTGTCTGGAGGTCCTTCCTCTCTGGGGCCCCATCAGAGCTGGGTTTCGATTTGCAAATCCGTCTTTGGAAAGGCAAACCCTAGCATCTGGGTGGAGGGCACCCACCCTCTGCTCTGTTCTCACGTTTACACGGGCACAGACACCCACAAAGGGCTTGTTAAAATTGCAAGTATGTGGGACCCGTCTGCCCCAGGACGGATTTGGAGCCTGGAGCCGCGCCCAGGAATCCGCATTGTAAAGCGGGCCCAGATGCTGTGCTGTAGGTGGGCTTCTGACCACACAGCAGAAATCCCTGCCCAGGTCGCACCAAGTGCCACGTGAGCCAGATGCTTCCAGAGCGGGCTGGGTCCTGTGGGGGCGGGGTGGGGGGGAGCCCGGGCTCTCAGGTTCGGAGCTCGCAGTACCCGGGAGAGGCTCCGGGGGAAGAATTCTGTCTGGACTCTCGTTTTATTTATTTGTTCATTTTTATTGCAGGAAAATACACATAACATGAAACTGACTGCCTTAACCCTTTCTCAGCCTCCAGCTTAGGGGTACTGAGCGTGTCACAGCATCGTGCGACCATCCCAGCCTCCCGTCCTCAGCGCTTTCCCATCTTCCCAAACTGGAACGCTGTCCCCGCCCAACCCTGGTCTCCCCCTTCCCCCTGCCCCCACCCCAGTGCCAGGCTCCCCGTCTGCTTTCTTCCCGTGCGACCCTGGCTCCTGGGACCCCCAGTAAGTGTCGTCTCACCCCATGTGTCCCTCTGCGCCTGGCTTACTTCGCTGAGCGCGGCGTCCCCCAAGGTCTTGTACGTGGTAACAGGGATCAGGATAGTCTCGCTACTGCTCTGTTGCATGAAGACCCCGTGTCGTGGTTTTTAAATTTTTCCTTAGAGACTTGTTGATCTATTTAGAGAGTCAGAGGGAGAGCACGAGTGGGAGGGAGAGGGGGAGAGAGAATCCCGGAGAGCCCCGACGTGGGGCTCGATCTCACGACCTGAGCCGATGCCGAGGGTTGGGCAGTCACCGACGGCGCCGTCCAGGCTCCCCGAGACCGTGCTGTGTTCCTCACTCTCCTGTCGACGGACCCCAGGGTTACTCCCACCCCTCGGTTGCTGTGGGCGCTGCTGCTGTTAACAGGGGTGGGTAGGGCCCCGGCCGGGCCCTTGCGGTCGGTTCTCTGGGGGGGGTGGGCACGTGGTGCTTCTACTTTAACCCGTTTCTGAGGAAGCTGGATTCCTGGTTTACGGGGCACTTGGCGTGCTCCGCATCGAGGAAGACCTCTGGGTCGCCTTTCCACAAGTCACTTCGAGTCGGCCCCGTTCCCTCCTGACCTCCCAGCCCGAGTCAGGTGCTCACCCCACAGGCGTGTGGCCAAGCCGCTTGGGCGCCGTGAGCCACGGGGTCCCTCCTCGCCCCCGGCGGACGTCCACGGCAGCGGGTGGTCACACCCCAGCCCTGCCCTGTGGGTTTGGGTCCCGTGTGGGGAGACCCAGCACACATACAGCAACGTGGGGCCCACAGCTCGCAAGCGTCGCCGTGCGGGGTGGTGTTCACCGTGAGGGGCGACGTGGAGTCAGCCCGATGGGGGAGCGGCCACGGGACCCCGGGAGGGGCCCGTGTTCTGCGGCCTACAGTTGTCCCTCCGGTTGTGCATTGATGCGGGAGGGAAACAGCGCAGAGGCCCAGGGTCTGTATCCCTCAGGCCCCAGCGGGCGTCATCCCACGGACGCACCGAGCACAGGGAGGGTGTCTGACCCTCAACCCAGGCTCCTTCGGAGAACGCCCTGCCAGCCCCGTGCACGGACAGACCCCGCAGGAAAGCGGTGCTCCCCGGACCCCGCACGCCGGCGACAGCAGCGTCCTGCGACCACCTCCAGGGAGGACGATCACCCACGCCTTGACCGTCAGCTTTTTTTTTTTTTTTTTAATAAAAAAGGAAACTCCTGGAGCAAAACTGTCAACTCATTATCACGATGTCTATCAGTGGGGTGGGTATTTGGGCATTTCTTGTTATCCAGCAACAAAAGCTAAGAAGGCTGGGTTTTTGCCCAAAGTCACTTGAGACAGAGAAACGCCCCCACTGCGGCTTACGCGTGGTTCTGAGCACAGGGCCGGGGGACCCTGGCTGGCCTGGGACGCCCGTGGGGTCCCTCCCCCTGGTGCTTTCAGTTGCCTGGCAATAGCCTAAACCACAGACACAGGAATTGCCCGGGAGGTTGAAAGCACGTGTGCGTGTGTGTGTTCACGCATGCGTGTGTGCACGTGCGTGTGCCCAACAGAACCAGGAGTGAGAGCTGGCCGCAGGCTCCCTCCTTCCAGGACTTTTCACCCCGTGGTGCCCCGGCTCTGTGTAGGGGTGGCGGGTACACCCAGCACAGCCCTTGAAGGGTCCCTAGAGATGGGCCCCTGGAGGAGACCTCTCCCCGGGGACGTGTGTTCAAGTGCACCGGCGGCCGTCATCACCGTGATGTCTGTCGCCCCACTAATTCGGGTGTCTTCCTTGTGGACTGTAGTGTGGTGATCGTCCCCCGTGACGCTGGAACAAGCAAGGAACCAGTGCTCCGTGTGCCCCCCTTGAGCCCCATAAACGTTCTTGGTGACCTCATCTGCTCCTTGTTCTGGCAACTTCTGAGTCGAACTTCAGTGCGTAAGAAATCGAGCCCAGAGTTGAGGGGAAGCACAAAACGACTTAAAACTCATTCGCGTGGGCGTCCCTGAATTCCACGACAGAATCATAGGCGTTGCGACCAGTGGCAGAGTTGGGGGCCCTTGCAAACTCAGAGAGCACCTTCGTGATGGACCACACTTGTGCACAGGGCGTGTTTCTGCAGAGAGAGCCGACCTTTCTCCGGCAACATCACAATTCTTGCCTCCCACGCTCTCGGGCGGTGGGGAGTGGGACGCGCCTGGCGGAGAGCTAACTCTGGAGGAAACGGGAGTGAGGAGGACAGCGTCTTCAAACGGATGGAAAAACAGCTCCGGGAACTGCAGCAAGGGAAGGTTTCATTTTGAAATGTGTTGGGAAAAAATGAGCATTTGGCCAAACTCTGCACCAGGCAGTGCCTGGCACGAGAGCTCCTGGCTGACCCCCTGAGAGGGGCTCCGGGGAGGGAGCCGCACGCCGCCTGTCTGCAGACCACAGGCGGGCTCCCCGGTCTCCAGAGGCCTTCCCAATGTTCCACCGCGGTGCCCCCCGGGTGTGGATAGGAGGACGCAGCGGCTGCCCACCCTGCGGCTGGCCAGACCCGGGGCCTCGGCGGCTGTGGATTTTGGCTGCCGTGGAGATCCATGCCGCCTGGCCGGCTCGCCATCTCCCCGCTGGAATCAGCCCCGTGGGTCCCCTGCTGCCCGTGGCCGGTGCCGGCCCAGACTGAGTCCCCGGGAGCAGGGGTGCCCTCGGAAGTCCTTCGTCCCAGAGTCTGTGCTCATCAGAGAAAAGTCGGTCCCCTCTCCCTGGGTCTCTGGATGGAATTTTCTGTCTCTTTCTCTTTTAAGGCGAGAATTACTTAGCAGCTGGCAGACCCCTTCCCTCCTTTGAAAACAGCTTCGTGTCTAGAGACGCTGTTGCTTTCTGGGAATTCTAAGATTCTCAAGATGCGCTCATGCCTTCGGGATCCTCGCCACGGTCGTAGCTGTCGGTCTGTTTCTGCACAATCGGCTGTCTGGAGAGTCGCCAGACTTAAGCCATTTGGGTTTCCCGTGGTGATTTTGGACCTGGGGCAAGTTTCTGTCTGGGGGACCGGCTCCACATGCTGCTTCCTCCTGCGGCCCACACGAAGGCACCCCGGGACTGCGGGGGCCCCCAACCCCCGGGACCTGCTGTGCCAGGTCGGGGCCCTGAAGGAGGTCATCTTCAGGCCTCTGCTGCCGCAGATAGATGCGCAGGACCCAGGGATCGAGGACACCTGGGCGCAGGCCACACATGGGCTTGCTTCCACGCGTCCTGGGCCCAGGGCAAGGGCACACGGCGGGCGGGCCCAAAGTGCAGCCCAGCAACACGTCCTCCAGATGGAGTCTCTCTGGCCCTCGTGGGTGGGGATGCCGGGGCTCCACTCTGTGGACCCTGGGCCAAAGCTTCTTCCCCAGCCCTTTTGGACATGAATTAGAAGGCCTGGGTGTTTCCCCACCGTCTCACGCGATGCTGACCTCTCAGAGTGGGAGAGATCCCTGGTGCTTCTGTAGGAAAAGCAAGTGGGAAGATGAGGTGGGATTTTCCAGGCGTCCTGGACGTTCTCCTCCGAGTGGGCAGAGGGTCGTGCCCTCCCAGCACAGGCGAGGTCAGTCTCCGCATGTGCTCGTTGGACGCGTGGGGTGTGGGCATGGGGACGTCGCCGCCATCAGCTAGCCCCTGGAGCACAGGCTTAGGGACCCAGGTGACATGGGCTGCCACGGCCGGATACCACAAGGGCTTGAACAACACAAACGTCCTCTCCTCTGGGCCCGGGGCCTGGAGGTCGGAGCTGGTTCCAAGCGCGGCCTCTCTCGCTGTGGCCTCTGCGTGAGCACAGACAGGGCTCTGGCGTCTGCTCCTTCCTTGCAAGGACAGCAGCCCCCAGGACCTCCGTCACCTCCCTGGAGGCCCCGTCTCCAGATGCAGTCATGTCCCCCACAGCGCACGCGGGTGGCTTAGTCTCTCTGCGCCTCTCCGTCTCCCCACCCCCAGCACAGGGCTTGCCAGGCTTCCACACATTTTTGCCAAAACCAAGGTCTCGCTGTTGGGCCGGCGTGCTCGGACAGACGGACGGACGGGGTGTTCCTTCTCGCTGGTGTGAGGGCATGAGGATGTTTGGTGGGAACAAGAATTCCGTCAGCACGAGGACGGCGGGCGCTCAGCAGAGACTGCGCGCGTGGGACGGTGCTTGTCGCTTCCGGCGGGTCCTACGTGCGGACGCGGAGGCTCAGCTCTGGGACGGGACGGGATGGGACGGGATGGGACGGGATGGGACAGGTTGGGACAGGACGGGATGGGACGGGACTCGGTGGCTCGGGGGCAGGACGGGACGGGCGGCCTCCGTCCTGCGTCCTTCCTCCGGCTCCTTGTGCGTGTTTGGCCGGAGAGACGGGCGCAGAGACAGGCGCTCGGGCGTCCGTGTTCTCCGCGGGGGCGGGACTTCATGTCCTGTCCCACCCCCACGACGTCGCCCGGCTTGTCTCGAGGCATTCTGCTTCGGGGGTGCAGCCTTGCCTCCTCCCCTCCAGCACCAGTGTCGCTGGTGAGGACACCCCCCGCTGGAGCCAACCTGTTCCCGGCCGATGACATCGGGGTCCTGGGGTTGCACAGTTCCCGACAACGCTGGGCTCGTCTCCTTGCACCGCTTGCGTGGGGACCATGATGACCATGGGGTCCAAGTGCTGCTTATATTATTGTTCTTTGTTTACTGATTTTCTTATTTAGAGAGAGTGCGCTTGAGTGGGAGGAGGGGGCATAGGGAGAGGAAGACAGACTGTCCAGGAGACTCCACACCCAGCAGAGAGCCCGACGTGGGGCTCGATCCCGTGACCCTGAGATCATGACCTGAGCTGAAGTCACGAGTCAGATGCTCAACCGACCGAGCCCCCCATGTGCCCCTCCAAGTGCTTTTTAAATGTTGGCACACGGGGGGCCTGGGTGGCTCCGTCGGCTGAACATCTGGCTCTTGGTTTTGACTCGTATCATGACCTCAGGGTCCTGGATCAGGTCCCTTGGGGCTGGTGCTCAGCGCAGAGTCTCCTGGATTCTCTCGCTCCCTGGGCCTGTCCCCCGCTCGCACCTGCTCTCTCTCTCTAAACCGATAACTCAATCTTGAGCAATCAATGAATATGTTTTGGCCCATTGGTTTAGACAAGCAGCCACCCGGGGGCCCACCCTTCCGGTGACGCTGTGTTAACTTTTCTCCTTCTCTTGGTTGATCCAATGGGCACGTGTGGCCCTTCCTGGTTTTCGTTAGTTCACTGGCACTTCTGATGCTGAGCGGGAGTCCACGGTGATGGGAAGGCTGCCCACTCCAGAGGGGGGCCTGGGGTTGCATGACCTTCCTGGGTCTGGATTCCTCGCCCCTCATCGGAGCAGCACGCTGGCCTGGGGGGGAAGACCAGGGGGCTCTGTGTCAGAGGGGGGACCTGCAGGAGTGTCCCCTGTACCCCTGTGCCTTGGTTGGGCACAGCAGGGCTGGGCCCTGGGCTGGGCCGCGGTGTGTATCAGGAGTGGCCGTGGCGTCCCGCTCTGAGGACCGTGGGAGAGCACATCAAGCGTGTGCATTTGCAGTGAGCCCCCCTTTCCCATCAAACAGCAAGAGTGGGGCCTGAGCAAGAGCCACCTGGGGCAGCATGGCTGTGTACGGAGCAGGGTGCCACGGTCCACAGCATCCAGAGTGAGGCCGTGGCACCCAGGGCACTTGCAGGGGCTGGAGCTCAGCACTGAGCACGGAGCCGCCCTTGCTGCCCGTGTGGAAGTGGAGGCGGCCCCCAGGAGCTGTAATTTCTTCTCCGCCATCTTGCTCCTCCTCCAGGAGCTGTAATTTCTGAACGTGGTGCTCCCCGAGCGCAGGTCAGACACAACACACAACACACGGACGAGGCAGATGCTGGCATCCCCCGGAGCCTCGTCGGTCAGAAGCCATTAACAGGCGCACTTGGGATGTCCCCTTGGAAGGTGGTCTCCTCCGTCTGTTATCTGCTATTTGTACTGCTGGGGTTGTGGGGCTCCCAGTACGCATTAGCAGGGGAGGAGAGAGACTGCCCCTGAGACCTGCTCACCTGATGGCCCACTGGTTTGCAAGAAAAAGAGCAGAAGAACCTATGTGCAGAAAGACGCAGTCTTCATCTCTGTGTTTCCCACGGCTGCTCAGCGGCCGACGCACAGTAGGACCACACGAGGCATCTGCACCAGAGCCTCCATCGGGCACACACTCAGCTGACTCCCTGCGTCCTTCCCCTTTCATTGTCTCGTCAGACACCATACCTGTTCCCGTGGGACAGTGCAGAACCTTCATGGAGATGCTGGGCAGGAAGACGGGAGCTCCGTCCCCGGTTCTGTCCCCCAGCATCACCGTTTCTGATCCCTTAGGTCGGCCTTGTCAGGAGACAGTGGCTCCAGTATGCATCCGTCAGTGTGTGGACTGTCCCCCAGGTCCGTCCTAAGCTGGCCTGGGGTGCCTGCCTTCAGTGTCAGGACCTAGTGTTGGGGAGCATCTCATGTGTCAGGTGCATGTCCGGGACATGAATCAAGGGAGGAAGGATAAGACCTCGTGGATCCCTATTTCCAGTGTGAGGCACCTCTGCATGCCAGGAGCCTTGCAGCCAAGCTTGTGTGGGCTGTGAGGTGGGTGGGTCGGTCGGGACAAGGGTCCCCAGAGAGAGTGGCTTCTGAATTGAGCCCTGACGGGGGCCTGGGAGGAACTGGCCAGAGCACGGGGGTGGGGCGAGCTGCTAACAAAGTCGTTGTCACGTCACAGCAGCAGTAAGAGCCCTCATGTCCTGTGCATTCATCCTGGGCTGCCCGAGCATCCGTTTACTGAATGTGTACAACAGCCCCGTGATGTTCAGACTGTTACTGAGGAGGTCGGGTGTGGAGGGTGAAACCACTCAAACACACGGTGAGCGTCCAGAATCAACTCCAGGCGGCCCCAGAGCTTGAGACACCAACCCAAGTTCCAGCGTCAAGGACGGACTAGTTGGGGGGACGTCACAGGAGCTGCGATGGGGCAGAGATGGGGCAGAGATGATTCAGCACAGTTACCGGAATGGCGGTGACCAGTAGATGGGGTCACCGTTCATTCAGAAAGAGCGTCTATCTCGCTGAACGAGCCACTTCCCAGGTAGCACACCAGCTATCTGTGGGTGGTAGTGATGGACCGTCCCCAACTAAGTGACGGCAGAAGGGGCACTGGCAGACCAGCTTGCGGGAGAGTCATCTGTGTGGGGAAAGTTCCATTTTCCGTTGACAAGAGATACTATCTTTGTCTTTTAATTTTGGTCTTTAGTCTGTTTACATTTAATGTGATAACACGTTTGCCTTTCATCAAAAGCTCCCACCCACCTCTGCTGCTGTGTGTTTTCTGTTTATCCTGATTATTCTGGTTGGTTTTCCTCTCCTTTCTTGCCTTTAAAAGTGAATACTTTTATTATTTTACATCCCACTTTATTAGCTTCATAGGTGGAAACATGTTTGCTGTTGTTTCAGGTTATCTTAAAATTAGAACACACATCTGTGTCTCTTCAAACTCTAGTAAAAACCAGAATTCCTAAAAAAGGAAACCCAGTCTTTGAAATGATCACAGGTTTGGATGGGCACTTCATAAAGATCTCCACATGGCCCTTCTCCCAGGTCATTAGCAACCAGGGAAATGACTGTAAACCATAAGTGCAGTAAACCTTCGCCAGAGTGGCCCAAATCATTATCATTTCTGTCTGTAAAAGTCCTTTGGATTTGTCTTCTAGTTCATGAATTTCTTCTTCATTTAGGTCTAGTCTATCAAGTTCAGGATTCTCAGTTCTAGAACCCTCACTGGCTCTGTGTCACAGCTCCCTCCACACTGAAACGCTCAATCTCGTCTTCTACTTCTTGGGATGCTTGGCAGTCCACCACCGCCTCCCATAGCTCTGTTTCCATCCTGGGGAGATGAAGCCACCATGCTCAGCCCCTGGGAATGTAAGGAAAATCTGGCAGCCAGAACCAGAGTGATTATTTAGGTAACGGAGACCCTAAACTCCCTCTTGGCTTCTGCTAGGAAACACGCTGGAGAAGCTGCAGTAGAATTGTGTGATGGGTCTCTTTGCCTCCGGTATTTTTGCCTCCGGTCCTCATAGCCCTCCAACGCCATCCCACTGACAAGGAGTGGGGCTCACCAAGAGGGACAGAAGTGCTATAGCTTTCTGAGTTTGCAAGAGGCCGTTGGGGTCATCGTTGTGCGTGTCCCCTGAGGGCTGTGTGTGTCCCCGTCTTTGCCCATCTCCGTGTCCCTAGAACAGTGTGTGCTGGCTGTAGGTGATGGGTCAGTGCTTGCCGAAGGGACGAATGAAGGAACGAGGGAAACTTGAAACCAGATCTTCTCATGGTGCTCTGACTTCTCACTCCCACGGTGACTCACCCCACACAAGCCTCAGCTGACGAGTCCTTCTGGGAGGTTTTATGAGGATGGGAGGGACATAACCAGTGCTTTCATGGAGGCACCGATTCCCTCAGGGGGGAGGAGTGGAGACTCGGCATCACTCATGAGCTCCTGGTAATGCGACGCTGCTGGTCGGTCACAGGCTGCGCTCGGCAGGGGCGTGGGGCTAGATCATCGGTGACAAGGATGTCTGGAGTTGGGGATTATGCACGTGGATGTGTCACCCAGAGGAGATGATGAAGCAGGTAGAAGAGAGTCCGCCCTGCAGGGCCCGAGTGCAAGGCCTTTCCATGGGTCGTGGCCCATTGAGTCCTGCCCTGAGACTGGGTGTTTTTATTTTATTTTATTTTAAAGATCTTATCCATCCACCTGACAGAGAGAAATCACAATCAGACAGAGAGGCAGGCAGAGAGAGAGAGGACGAAGCAGGCTTCCCGCTGGGCAGAGAGCCCGATATGGGGCTCAATCCCAGGACCCTGAGATCACGACCCGAGCCGAAGGCAGAGGCCCTAACCCACCGAGCCACCCAGGTGCCCCGGTGTTTTTATTTTTTAAGATACTGTTTATTTATTTGAAAGAGAGAGAGGGAGACCAGAGGGAGCGGGAGAAGAAGCAGCCTTCCCGCTGAGCAGGGAGCCTGACGTGGGACTTGATCCCAGGACCCTGGGATCATGACCTGAACCCAAGGCAGATGCTTCACCGACTGAGCCCTCCCCCGGCCGCCCCAGACCAGGTGTTTTAATACAGCTTCATTGAGATAAAACCCATCTCCCGTGCAGACCACCTGTTGACAGGTACGATTCCAGAACTGTTAGTGCGTTCACAGCGCTGTCCATCACCACTACGGTCAGTTTGAGAACAGTCCTCACCCCGAAAGGCAACCCATCCCTGTTAGTGGTCACCACCGTTCCCTCCCGTGGCCCCTGCAGCCGGGACTCGGCCTCTGTCTGCACTTCCTGTAAATGGGACCACACACCCCGGCCTTCTGCGACCCGCTCATTTGTCCAGATGTGACGCTACCGAGGCCCTCCGTGTTGTAGCCAGGGCCGGGCATCACCCTGTCACCAGGTGTCACAGCAATACCAATGGCCATTAGCACAAGGGACTTCTCAGTTGTTTTCGTATTTTGGCTAGCAGGAATAATGCTGCCACACACATTTGTGTGCAAGTCGTGTGGACACGTTTCCATTTCTCTCTGGCGCACAGATGTCTGGGAGCGCGACTGCTGGGTGACACCTTCCAAGGAGAGCCGGACATGGTGGCTGCCTGCATGCAGCCCCGCCGGCGTGGCTGGCTGAGGACGTGGTCCCCTCCCCAGTGAGCAGTTGTGGAACCCTTGTCCGAGGTCAGTTGTCCAGACCTGGGAGGATGCAGAGGGTCAGATTCTAAACTCGAGGTAAGGGTAGATGCCGACCTTGTCTTGCTGTCATTCAGCCCCAGGCACCCGTGGGGGCCGTGGGAGGCTGTGTGGATGCAGGGAGCCTGGCTTGCCCCCCAGAGGATGTGCTGCTGCAGAGGTACAGCCCAGAGTGGAGGCTGGAGGGGCCTTTGTTCCTGCAGCCACTCGTTGCCATGCCGACCTGACCTGGCCCACACACTGCCAACCTGGGCAGTGGGGATGGAAAGAATGACTCTGTCTTTTCACGGAGAGGGATGATGATCTCAGGTGAGGGGTAGGGATTTGGAACAAAATGTCCTTAGTAACAAAGAGTTGGGGAAAACATAGCCCCAACAGCGTTTCCAGGATGACGGCTTCACCCCAGTGTCTCTCTGGGCCCCCCTGCCCAGAGGTGCTGCAGGAGGCATGTCATCCCTGCACAGGGCTGGCCCACCCTCTAGGCTTCTCAGCTCTGCGGGCTGGGGGGCGAAGTGAGGACCTCCCCCCACCCCGTGGGCTTTCCCAGCAGTTCCCAGAAAGCCTGCTGCCCACATTCTTTCCACCAGAAGGTTCTGTGCTTGCTGTGGGATTCCACAGAGTGCCCCAGACTGGGGGGGAGGGGAGCTCCAGCCCCTGAGTGCCGCCGTGCCCTCTCACATGGGGACCTGGTGCGTCTGGTCTCGGGAGGACGCCAACTCAGCTGTGTCTCACACTCCAGGAATCACGTCTGACCTCCTGTGCGAAATCCTAGGGCAGACATCAGACGGTGTCCCGGTCAGAGTTTTCCTCCGCGGCAGTGGCGGCTCACGGGCTGCTGAGACTTCCCCCCCTTCCCCCGCCGCTCCCACCAGGAGCCGGTGCTGTGCCTCGGGGGCAGGCTGCACCCATCTCCCGGGCCGGCAGGTGCCTCCCCAGGCCTCAGAGTCCCCTGTCGGCCACACCATGCAGACGCTCCTGGGGACCAAAAATGCCATAGCAGGTGGGTGCTGCCGGCAGAGGCTGATTTGGTCCAATGTGGAGCCAATGAGGGGGCGCCCAGGTCCCCCCTCTGGGCAGCCATCCTGGACCAGAGCCCCCCCCGCCTGTGCTCTTGCCAGCTCGCCTTTCTTCTGACACAGCACCCGCTCCGGCTCCCCCAGCAGCGCCGCCCGGACCGCCGTCATCGCGTGTGGCTGTGCGTCTGCCCAAGGGCAAGGGCTGACTGTCCTCGTCATCGCGGGGCACTGGCAGCCATGAGGGATCCTGGGGCTTGCTGCTCAGTGTGAGGTCCAGCCTCTGGGACCTCGTCTCTCCTGCTTGTTCCCTCCCTCGACAGCAGGCATCTTCCCAGCATCCCCTTCCCCCGCTCTGAGGGGCGTCCGGCTCCTTCTTCCTCCGGTTTCATACACAAGCCGTCCACTGTCTCTCCCCCAGCCGAACGCCATCCTTGGGATCTGGTCCTGCCACGAGGCCCCTTGGTCTGTCCCCCCGTCCCCTGCAGGTGCTGTGCCTCCCTCCTGCCCTGCACTGTTGGGAGCAGGGCCCCAGAGCTGACAACCCGGTCCTTGGTCCGCTGACTGTCTCAGACAGCGTGGGCTGGACCTGAAGGGGAGGACGCCATGTGGAGGTTGTACCAAGGGCCGCCCCTTTCCAGGGTCGTGCGGGGCTGGAATTTACCCTCTCTGGCCTCGGTGTCCTCGAGGCCACGGGTGCGGTCGGCGGTCAGCATGCCTGCAGGTGCCTGGCAGCGCCCGGCCTGCTGGGGCAGCCTCGGGCTGGCCACCCTCATCGTCCTGGCGCATAGAAGGGTCTTGGGCTGTCGCTGCTGTCCTGGGAGCTCCTGGGGGACAGACATGCTTTTCCATCTTGTGTCTTCCACTCCCGGGCCGAGGGGAACAGCTCTCACACAAGGAGGGGCCGCGGGGACAGGTGTGGCGTCACCGCGAGGGGGGGAGGTGGCGGGGGAAGAACAACTCCTCCCCGTGGAGTCTCCCGTCCAGCTCAGCTTCTGGAAGCGGAAACAATAGAGCCTGGTTATCAGCTTTTCATTTTCCTTCAAAACGGAGCTGCGTGGGGGCGCCTGGGTGGGTTAAACCCTCTGCCTTCAGCTCAGGTCATGATCCCGGGGTCCTGGGATCGAGTCCCACATCGGGCTCTCTGCTCAGCAGGGAGCCTGCTTCCTCCTCTCTCTCTGCCTGCCTCTCTGCCTACTTGTGATCTCTGTCTGTCAAAAAATAAAAATAAAAATCTTTAAAACAAAAAACAAAAAAAACGGAGCTGCAAGTCCTCAAAACCCCTAAATATTTATCTTAACATTCTTGCTATAGTTTAAAATTATTTGCCGTATTCTCGGGGACATTCCATGTCTCCTGTTGGGCAAGAGCTCTCTTGTCACGTGGCCGGTGGGCTCCGTCCCTCATCATGGGCACGGGCTGTTGTCCCAGGATGCCAGGACGTCCCGTGTCCGCAGCACAGGCTCCGTGGCAAACCGCACAGAGAAGCAGCCTCCTCTGGTCTCAGGGGGCACTTGCTGGACCGGTGGGGAAGGCGGTGGGAGGAACAGGAAGGGTCCTGTCCCACTGCGGTCTGGGGGACCTTGGGTGACGGTCAGTTTCCTCAAGTGTGCCCTGATGGTGTTTCCCACATGGGGTGTGGACGGTTCTCTGTGCTCAGCATCCATCTGCCTTGAGTCCCACAGAAGGGACTCGGGTCCCGCTCTTTCTGGCACTGCGGTTGTGATCGGGAGTGAGACTGAGTCAGGCGTGAAGGGGTTTTCTTTGCACTTGGTCATCCGCCTTTTTAACAAAGAGCCGGTGTCGGGCCTGGGACTGGTGGGCGGGAGGGTCTGACTAGAACATAAGGATGTTAAAGAGAGAATTATTTTTAAGGCGTGGAGCCTGCTGTCCTGTCAGCCTCCAGTTCCCAGACACTGTGCCGTCCCCCCAAGGATGGGGGACGCACCCACGTGCCACGTGGGGCCCAGGCGTGTAGCGTGGAAAAGGCGGGCTCCCCACCTCGCCACCTCTGCTCCGAGCTCACGGGTGGACCCACAGCGAGGGCAGCTTCTCGGCAAGGCAGCACGGTTCAGAGACAGCCTTGGTCCGAGGCGTCCATCAGTCACCGAGTACAGCCCTGAAGAAGGTTGAGGATAGTTTGTAAAAAAATCAAACTAAAAAATAACGAAAAAGGTGTTAGAGCCAGATACACTTGAAAAACAAAGTTTGCAACTGCTTGTCAAAAATAATCATTCTGGTTGTTTTTTAATGTCCGGATAATCAATACAAAGGATTTCGTTGAGTTTTGCTTTACTACACACGGTAATTGACCTGCAGTGATTTATGTGGATAATAGATTTTAAATAGAACGGCATTACAGATCCAACAATGAAGAACATTAAAATGTCAGAAAATAATTAGATTTTCTTAAAGTATACATTTTAAAAACGATTTTAAGCTCCCAGCAGGGTCCTGGTTGGCTCGATAAGTTACAGTCTCCATGATATCATACGACATTCCGTCTGTGGCCTTATTCCCTCTTGTTCCTTAAGGATACAAATGTTACCTTCCTCATTTTTGTGCTCCTTATTTACTTAATCCATCTATTATGCCAAATATTGTAGCTTTATAAACCTAGCATACAGCAAGAGTATAGTAATGTAGGGCTCTTTAAAGTTGGGTGTGTGGGTGGGTGGATGGATGATGGTTGGTTGGATGGATGATGGTTGGTTGGATGGATGGATGGATGGATGTTTGGATGGATGATGGTTGGATGGATGGATGGTTGGTGGATGGGTGGATGGATGGGTGGATGGATGGATGGATTTGTGGATGGATGAATGATGGATGGGTAAGTAGATGGATAGATGATGGATGGTTGGTGGATGGACAGACAGGTGAATGGATGGGAGGGTGGAAGGATGATGGGTGGATGATGGATAGACAGGTGGATGGATGGATGGATGGATGACGGATGATGGGTGGACGATGGATGGATGGTGGATGGATGAGTGGGAAGATGTATGTATGGCTGTGGATTAAACTTAGCCGTTAATAAGAGCGTCATGAATACTTTGGAAGTGAGCTTTCTTTCTTTCTGACCCTGAAGCACATTCTCCTCGTTTATTAAAACAGTCTCCCTGGTGGCCAGATCATTTTACACTGTCTTATCACTCTATTCCTCACCATCAGTAAGTGGGTGAGAAACCAGGACTGGGTTGGTACAAACCTTCCAAACCCTTGCTGGGGAAAAGCTAGATTTGGGGTTTCTAGAGAGTGGTCTTCAGAATCTTTTTTGATTTGAGAATGCATTTGCCTGTAAGAGGCCAGGACTGGCCAGGGACCCTTTCAGTGAGGCATGATCGTGTTCTACACCATAGTTTCCAGGTGGCTGACAGAGGGGGTCCATTGTACCTGTGCTCCTGAGGGAGGTGGAACCAACCTGGACCAGGACCACGGCCACCTGCTGGAATCCTGCCCTGATGAAGAACTCTCCCAAGAGGCCGCCCATTGCCTCTCTGTATAGACCCAACTCTGCCTGCTCCGGCCTCTTCTAGCCCTTGGCCCACACCGCCCCTAGAGGACCCTGGTTTGTCCTCGCTCACCCTGGCCCCTCCCTGGCCCCTCCATGGTGAGCCCTGGTGTTCACTGAAGGTAATCGAAATGAGGGTGTTGCTGCCCCCGTCTGCTTCCCTCTCCTGTTGACCCCTTCAGTGAGGTGCTTACTTGGGACCCCAACGTTAGACGCTGAAGAAGGTGGGGGCTTCGAGCTCTCACCAGGCCAAATCTCACCCAGATTCCTAGCGTGTGGAAGGGAAAGGGCTGCTGAGAACCATGCGTGCTGCCGCCTACCGGGGTGTCCCAGCGCCCTGTGCGCGTGAGCTCTGGTCCCCGCGCGGCTCTGCGGTGGGCACGTTGCTGCTCGCCGTTGTTGGTTGGGGGAACCGAGGCACAGAGTGGAGAGGACGCTGGCCCGCCTGTCACAGCTTTTCCAGGTCCAGAACAGACGGGCTGGGCCCACCACCTGCCTGTGTTCTCTTTCCCAGCACTTTACTGTCAAAAAGTCCAAACCCACAGGAACGTTAAGATAATCTTACAGCGAACACCCGTGTGCCCCCCTCTGATTCTGCCATGAACGCAAACCACATTCGCGCTGTCAGGTGTCTATCCCCCTCTCATCCCTCTGTCCATCCGGGGATCTTTTTTGTTTTGTACGCATTTCCAAAAGCATTGACAGATACGTGAGCTCACATCACGCCAACCGGACGTCAGTATTTATGTTTTCGGGTAAAATTTCCACCCCGTGAAATGCACACAGCTTAGATGAACCATTTGCTGAGGTTCAAGGAAGGCACATACCCGTGAGCCCGCCCCCGTCAAGACGTGGGGCTCTCCCTCAGCCCCGACGGCCCCCCATCCCCTGAGGCAACCTCCCTCTTGGTATTTTTATCAAAGGCTGGTTTCGCCTATTCCCGATCCCTCTGTCAATCAGCGTCGGCATTTTTAGCCACCCGCGTGGCGCTTGTCAAGGGCTAGCGTTGGGGCAGTCGCAGATCTTCGCTTTCTTGGTGGATGAGCCAGGGTTCCCCAGCAAAATGGACCCGATAGGGAGTCTGTCCCGCTCGCTCGATCTGCTGCTTGTCGTCTGCCATCTCTCCATGCATCTAGCGTCTCTCTCTTGCTGTCTGCCTACTTTGCGCCTCTTTCTTTTTATCATCTATCAATATCTGTCTGTCTACTTCCTGCGGAGAGAGACCCATTTTTATTTGAAGGACTGTGGGGCTGGCACGTCTGAGACCCACCGGGCAGGCCAGCAGGCTGGGAACTCTGGCAAGATGCCCATTACGGTCACGAGGCAGGATTGTGTCTAATCTGGGAAGACTCCGTTCTCGGTCCTAAGGACGTCCACCGGTCGGATGAAGCCCCCTCAGCTTGGGAAGAAAGGCCCCCCCCCGACTCAGAGCTGGCCGACCACGTGCTCACCACGTCTGCCCAGTATCCGCCCGGAAACACCGACCCTGGCGTCGGCCCCCACGGCGGGGCACCACAGCCTCTCCGTGGCCCACGATCAACCTCGGCTGGGGGCAGGCTGCGTCCAGCGGAGGCAGGCCGGGCACCCTGGCCAGGACGTCGGCAGCCGTCAGGGGGAGCCCGCGCCAGCCGGGCCGCGGCCAGGACCGCGGTTGTGTAATCCTCTGCATCTCTCCGCGCCGCTCCCCACAGTGACGCGCTCCTCCCAACAGATGATCTGATTGTGTTTTAACGAGAATAATATTTGCTTTGAGGAAGGATGAACAGCCAGCCATGTTTTCATTTCAGCCAGATGTCTTCAGCGATTCACCCTGTCCCAGGACTAGGGATCTGCCAGACCCGTGATACGGTCTGGGTGCACAGGTCCCTCTCCCCACCCCACCTCGCCCTCCTGCTGCCCCGTGACTGTCAGGCCGGGGGACCGTGGGCCGTGTTAGGCCGATTCATTTACACTTCGCTCATCAAAGCACGGTTTTGTAAGAGCAAATTGGCGCCCAGCGAGCCTTTCCCATCCTTTTTCCTACCATCCCTGTTGTTTGAGCCAAGTGTTACCAGAACCTCAACTTCAAAAGCCTGAAGTCTGGTCTGAAACTCAGAGGCTCTGGCGTTTGAGCGGGCACTGAACTTGGCCAGACTTTCTCTGCTGGTTTTCGGCTGAGCAGAGCTGCAGCTGGGAAAGACAGACTCTGGGCGTGGTGGTTAACTGTTTTCTCCCCTTGCGTTTTTCAGGCTGATGCCACGCTCTGAGCAGGAGGCTGGGGCCCCACCGCTGGGACAGGTAGGACATGGTCCCTTGCTTCTTGGGGGGTCTGGGACGGCTATGTAGCACATGTCTGTTTTTGACAGACGGTTTTCTTTTGACAAAGAAATGTGGGACGTAGAGGAGTCCTTTGGGCTGTGTCTTTCCTCCGGAGCATAGTTTGATCTCACGTGTTCGCGTGGTCACTGTTTGTGAACACCTGCTACGGGACGAGCTCTGCAAAAGGGCTGGGCGTCCGTGGTGACAGGCACGCGTCTGTCCTCCTGGAGAGACCGGCGGGGTCAGGGGCGCGTGGATGGCGGTGGGAGCCTCTGGCCAGCAGGGGAGGACCGCGGTAGGTCCAGAGCCTGAGAGGGATGCGAGGCGGGTGGGTGCAGAGCGCTGTCCTGCGGGAGGAGGGACGGGAGGGCACAGAGGGCATGCACGGTGTTGACCCGTCTGCAGCATGAGCTGGGCTTGGTCCAGCTTTGTTGCTGTGGGATGTGATCTCTAGTACAATCCGCCTTCCACGTGCACATGATGGTGTGACCGTCCCAGCAAACGTACAGAAATCCCCTCCCGCCCTCCGCAGTCCATCCCTTCCCAAGCCCCGCTAGGTCCTGCCACCCCTCACTGCCCTGTGCGGCCCCCCAATGGCCCCCCGCAGCCCCCATCTGATCTCTGTCGCCAGAGCCTAGAGCTGCCTCTTCTGGAACATCAGGATGGGACCCTCTGTGTGTGTGTCCCCCACGCCATGATGCGTCCGACAGTCGCTGTGGGTCGGGATGGTCTGCCCCCCTCGTTGCCAGCGGTGCTCCCTGAGGCAGACGTGTGGTACCCGCTCGTCCACTCGCAGCTGGAGGTCATGTTCTGCACAGTGGAGTACGGAGCCCCTGGGAGCCCTTCCGCTGGGGAACGTCGGCCCCTCTCTCCCCAGCTCCCCGTGTCGGTGGAGGTGGGGGCTGCACGCCCAGCGGCTGCAGCAGGAGGTGGTCCCGCCCGGGACCGGGGGAGCTCCGGCAGCCCACGGGCTCCCATCGTGCAGGGTCCCCGGCGGTGATTCTCGGCCACCCCGGGCCATGAGCTCTGGTCCCTCCCAGGCTTGCATCGGCGCTTCTCGCGTGGCTCCTCACGGAGCATCTTCCGTGGGCGCTGCCGGTGGTGCTCAGAAGTATTTGTTACGGGTGCGTGGGGGGAACGCCGGGCTGGGACCTGGGCGTCTGAGTCTGGGTCTCGGCTGCCGACGTGCCGTGCGATCTCAGGCCGGACCCTCTGCCTCCCTCGGCCTCGTTTCCCATGGCCGGTCACTGGGGCGGCTGGGAAGGTGGAAGCCGGG
>PISX010001216.1:90582-208081 GCA_004024625.1 Mellivora capensis
GGGAGGAGAACGGACATACGAGGGCCCCTTCTTTCTGGGAATCTGTTCAGCATCCCGGCCTCCAGCGCTGGGCCCCACCCCTGCCCCCGCCTGCCCCTCCTCACGCGGGCCTGGGCACTGCCGGCCGGGCCGCGTTTCCACTGGCCGGGGCCAAGAGCCTTGGAAGCCTCCTGGACAACCCCCCTCCCCGGCACCGTGCCCACATTCCTCCCTTCAGCAGGTCCGCTGGCGCCGTTTTCAGGAGGAGCCAGAATCTTGTCACCGCCTCTAGCACACACATGTGGGTCCCTCCTCCCTCACCTGGCCTATGGCCGTGGCTTGCTCACGGCCTTGCCCCTCCCCCCACCCTGGCCCATGCTTTGCTGTCCAGAGGGTGAGTGGCCAGAGAGGGCCTGTGTCCCTTGTCCCCGACCCCCGTACCCACCCCTCCCGCCTGCTGCCCTTCTGCCTAGACCTGCCCCCCCGCCCCCGCTGGCTCTGTTCAGAAGCCTCCTGCTCACACACCTGCTGCCCACGCCCCCCGCTTGATTTCTCCCTGGCACACATCCCCAGCTCACGGGCTGTGCACATCTTTCCTGGTTACGGTCTGCCCTGCCTCTCAGATACCAGCCGTGTGCTGCATGGCGTTCCCTGGGCTTGTGCCCGGCTTGTCCAGGCAGCCAACCCTTGACACGTGGTGGGGGGGCGCCATACATACCTACTGGGCAAGGAGACCAGGAATGACCTTGGGAATCGACCAGGAGTTGGTAACGGCCAAGACCTGTAGGACCCTACGAAGAAGCTCAGGGTCAGAGGTAGGTGACTTTTCTGAAGTCCCTGGGGACTCTGGCGTGGCCCCTGGAGGTCGCGTTCATCCAGTCATGGCAGGGTTTACCCCAGTTGTTCTTGAGCGGAGGGTGCGACCCGCTGGGGTAGGGGAAGGAAAGCAAGGCCGGCTGTGCGGCTGTGCGGGCGTTTCTCAGCGGGCTCCTCGGGAAGGACAGGCCACAGGAGCCAGCGCCTTGTTCGAGGACTTCTGGATGTCGGCATCTCGGTCCTTACTCCTGGGCTCCTGGAGTGGGGCTCCTGCCAGCTGGGGGTGAGGAAGGGTGTAAGCCTGACCGCAGCCTCCAGCCGGGACTGGGAGAGACGGGTGCAGGTCTTGGAGCTGACAGCTGGCCCTTCCCTCGTCTTGTGCTTTGGGTCTCCCAAGCAGAACCACCCCCTGCCTGCTTGAGGCTGGGGGAAGAGTCGTCCTGGCTGATCTGAAACGGGGAGGAAAAGGGACTTAGCGGGCTGGTTTTCCACCCTACTCCGTGCTCCCACATTTAGGGACTCCTGGGCCCTTCACCCCCTACACGACTAGAAGGTTCTCTCTCTGAGGACCTCTCCCTCCATATGCGCCGAAGATGCGAGCTTGTCTGCATTGCTCTGGGTCACAGGGACCCTCCACCGTCTCCCCCCGTGCTGCCACCTTTCATCTGAGGGCACCCACCTCCTCTCCCTGTCACTCCTGATGGCTTGGCTTCTTCTGTTCCTTTGCGCTCACTTTAGTTGGGCCCGGGGCAGAGAAAATGGCAGTCAGTCAGTCAGCCCAACTGAACCAGAAGCTGTAGCATCTTCTCCAAAATTTCCAATTATATCTAAGGGACTCTCCATTGGATACTATTATAACTTCAATACCTCTCAAAGGATTGCTGGTCTCTCCTTTTAATGAAGAAAGAGGAAGCCACAGGAGAGCGAGCGTGTCTGCGGAATTTACTCATAGTATATTGCTTTCCCTGTATTTTATTTTCATGGATTCCCTGATTTTTTCTTAGATTTTTATTTATTTATTTATTTGACAGACAGAGATCACAAGGAGGCAGAGAGGCAGGCAGAGAGAGAGGGGGAAGCAGGTTCCCCACTGAGCAGAGAGCCCGATGCGGGGCTCGATCCCAGGACCCTGAGATCAAGACCTCCCCAAAGGCAGAGGCTTAACCCACTGAGCCACCCAGTCGCTCCCCTGATATTTTTTTTTTAAAGCAAATGATTCTGATTTTCCTTCGGTAGACATGATATAAATGTTTTTTCAAGATCGACTTAGGTATTTCAGAAATGAGTCGATTTTAAGGAAACGTGTTCAGGGAGTAATGAGGTGGGCATCATGGAGATTCGGCAAGCTGTCGTGAGAGGGGCATGTGAGCGCTTGGTGCTAGGGAAGCCCTCCAGCAGTGGGAGACAGCCTGGTGGGCTGCTGAGAGGACCCGGACTCCAGCCCTGGCTCCGCCTGTCAGGGTGCTGGGCCCACCTGTCACCTGTTACAATCACTTTGCCAATTCAGAGTGACGTTGCTGTGAACCGCCTACCTGGGGACGTGTGGAGGTGCGTGAAGTATGTTCTGGACATCATGGTCTGTGCAGCTCCGTGACAAGCTGTGCCACCCGGCACACCCAGCAGCCCCCGAGGCAGGAGGAGACCTGCTGTTACTTCTGCTGGGCTCACGATGTCGGCTCCAGACACGGAGCATCAGTACATCCCTAACCCCAGTCACCAAGCACAGTATCTCCGCCGTCCCTGATCTGCGTTGCCCTCCAGTGTCAGCCTGGGGAATACGTCCATCATCTCTGGCTGAATGAGGAAGTTGCACAGAGGTTATAAATCGGTATGTAAGGGCCACCGCTGTCCCGCCCTTTATCCTCGATTGTGTCCTTTACATCATTCAATGAAGCCATATTCTTATCAGAGGGCAATGGATTCTTAGGGCTTTTATGTAAAATGTAGCAATAAAAAATATCAGCTTGACCCGAGACCAAAAAACTCATCTGAAAATTGTACTGGTCTGGGGACATCTGATTCTGGCCAGCCTGGAGTGACCACATCAGCAGGAGCTGAGGGCAGAGCACCGGGGACCGGCAAAGGGGCCCTGCAGGGTTGTGTCCAGTATGATTATGCATGTGTGTGAGGGATCTGCCCTCAGGAGGAGCCAGCAGAGTGGCCCTGGGGGCTCCCATGGGGCTGGGTTAGTCTGTGGTACAGCAGGGGCAGGGAGGGGCCTCGGAATACACTGGCATGTGGGGTCCTGGGAAAGCCCTCTCTGAATCATGGTGGCAAATCCCCTGTCACCAAAGTCTGCTCCCACCCAGCAAGACTCGAGAGCAAACGTCAGAAGGCTCTGACTACTTCTGAGTAACTCAGCAGCATCCCCGGGTGGACCCCAACACCGTTTAAAGGAGCACAGAGAAAGCCAGAAAGAGGCAGTGCACATACATACATGCACAATGTCTGGCATTCAGTCCAAAATAACCAGGCACGAGAAAAAGCAGAAAAGTCAAGACCCATAGTCAGGGAGGAAACAGCTCAACGGGAGGAGACCCAGAAGGGGCCGAGACGATGGCACTGGCAGACAAAGACGCTAGGATGGCCGTTGGAAATGTGCTCCACGTGTCCAGGAAGGGAGAGGAATGCACAGTACGAGGGAAGGAAAATATGAAAAGAGTCACAAATGGAACCTTAAGAGATGAAAATTTAATATTCACAACGAAGATTGGCTGGACGGGATTCACAGCAGATCAACACTATGGGATTAAGGATCTGCGCGTCTGAAGCTATGAAAACGATTCAAGTCCAACCAGGGAGAAAAAACACTGAAAAACAAAATAACAGAAGCCCAGTGCCCTGTGGGGTGACAGCCAGGCCTCCAGATCATGGGTCACTGCGGTTCTGGAAAGACTAGAGAGAGCGGCAGGGAGAGAATGTTCTGAAAAATATCACGATCAAAAGTTTTCTGGATTTGCTGGAGACCACAATCCCACAGACACAATGAGCAAAGTGACCCCCTATGTAGAGCGAACCTTGAGGACGCCACACGAAGTGCGTTAGAGACACGTTGCTGGGACGGGCAGGTCTCAGGAGCCGCCGGGGACAACGGGCCGTGGATGGCGCAGGGCTGTGAGGGACAGCCGACTCCAGCCAGAACCATGCCCCCCAGGAAGCGATGGGGAGGCATCTGTCACCTGCCCAAAGGGGGGGAAATGATCAGCGAGGATTTCATGACCCCGTGCAGATGTGGCTTGGAATGGGAGATAAAAAGACGACTGTTCAGACAGACAAAACCTGGTAGAATTCCTTCTCTGCGGTCCCTCCGGCAGCAGACCGCCTCCAGGCGGAAATTTAGATCCACACAGAGCCACGGAGAGCGCCATGGGGATGGCTCCGGCACGTGGAAAACACGATTTTCTAATTTTTGTGTCTCTTGAAGTGATAATTCACTGTTCAAGGCAAAAACACCAACAATGCTTTGGGCGTTTATACTCTGCGCGAGGTAAGATCTCTGATGACAGCACAGGGGACAGGGCGGGGGGCACGGGACTTTGTCGCCCTCACACCGTGTGCGATGCTGCAACGTGAGGGGGAGGCCGGCGTGACGAGTCACACACGTAAACTGTGGCCTGCCGAGCATCCCGTAAAAATAACACATGAAGGAGCTGATGAGCTCCCCCCAGGACGGGGGTCAAGGAGAATCCGTCGAACAAGTCCCTCAAGGAGTCAAAGGAAGCCGTGACGTTGGAAGGAAGAAAACAGGAACAGACAGACAGACAGAAACCACAGGGGAGGGTTCCCACCCGCCCATACTAGTAAGGACATCATCATAGACCGTCTAAGCCTCCAGGCTGAGAGCGACGGCGGGACGGGACGGCAGGGGATCCCTGAGCACCGCCTGCAGGAAGGCCCGCGCCCGTGGATCGTGGGTGGCTGGGAAAGGTCCACCCCCTAACGTGAATCCGCTCGAGGCTGGTGGGGCCACATTGGGCCCGAGGTGGATTTCATGTCAAAGTGTTTTTCCCGGGATAAGGAAGTCAGTTCCCAGGATGGGGGTCAGCTTGTCTACGAGGCGCAAATGCTCCGCGTGTGTCCTTATGAACGGCTCCCAACGTGCCCGGCCCTCGCTGCTGCTCGGGGGAGGCGCGGAGCTGCGCGCAGTTGCCACCGGGGTGCCAGCAGCCTGTCTGTGGCGGCTCGGCCAGCGTGGCAGACCACGGCCACCGGTGCGGTGCGGCTACCGAGGAGGCGGGGAGTTGGCTCAGGCCGCAGTGTGGCCGGAGAAGCATGTCTGGTGGCACGAATGTGGACACGGCACGGCCAGCGCTGCCGCCCAGAGGAAGGCGTCCCTCTCTCCCTGGGGAAGCCTCAGCCGGCGTTTAGGGACCCCTGGCCGAGGCGGGTGGGTGCCAACCCCAGGATCCTCTGGTTTCCATAGGCCCAGCTGATGAGGGCCCGACTCACATCTGGAAGCCCCCTCAGAGCAGCAGCTGCCCTAGGAAGCCCCCTCGGCAGCCCCCTCCCCGCCGCGGAAGAGCAAGTAGACCAAA
Organism: Mellivora capensis; assembly: GCA_004024625.1. NCBI lineage: Eukaryota > Metazoa > Chordata > Mammalia > Carnivora > Mustelidae > Mellivora > Mellivora capensis. Next base: position 95,913 of record PISX010001216.1, read on the forward strand.
GATCAGCGACGACACAGAAGACGCAAGAAATGTCGTCAACTGTCCGAACCCAGTCGGCGTCCACAGAACATTCCAGCACCCGGCAGGAGGCACATGGAACCTTCATCCAGATGGACTGTGTCCCAGGCCATGAAACAGTTCCCCATACACTGAAGAGGAAAACCATATGAAGTATGTTTCCTGACCCCAAGGGGGTTCATCTCAGAGAGTTCAGAAGGTTTCCCCGAGACCAGGCGGCTCATAAGGAAGCAGCTGGGATTGGAGCACGGGCTTTGCTCCCTATTAAAGCTGCCCCCACTTCCCAGGCCCCCGCTGCCTGCCCGACTCCGGGACAGCGAGCGGGTCTGTGCCCAGGGGCTGGGGCACGTCGGATGCCTTGCACCACTCGTGACTTGTAGAGTGCTTCCGGGCTGCGGAGATGCGCGCCAGGCTCAGCCCGTGAACGTCGTCTGCGGGCTCCACGAGCTCCACCCGGGGCCTCTCGTCTTTGGAGATGCCCGTGTGCGCGGCCGCTGCTGGCGTCTCTCGGGAGGACCCGAGGCGTCACGGGGAGAGTGCGATGGACCGGACCCAGCGCACCGAGGGAGCCGGCTGGGGACCCCGTTTCCTTCCATCAGGGTTGGAGGTGCCCCCCAGGGTCCCCATAGCAGAGCATGGGGAGTGGAGGCTGCGGCCCCCGAGCCGGCGCGGAAACGACACGTGACCCCCGTCCCGCAGAGGAGCAGAGCGAGTCCTGCTCCGAGAGGTCTCGGCCTCAGCGCTCAGCACCAGAGGGACTTGTCCCGCCGGCGTCTTCCCTGGCGCTCAGTCCGTGTCCCTCGGCGGCTTCTCAGCTGGTGTGGTGGGTGGTCCTGCGACCCGTCGTCCATCCAGACTCCAGCGACCCACACAGTATCCCGCGTATTCGGCCGCTTTTGTAGCAAGTTTGGGTAAAGTGAGGTTTTGAAAAAAGGCAATTAAATCCAGACCAGATGTTACATGAAACGCACATGTGACCCGCAGACGACCAACTGACGGCCGCTCACGCTGCCCCGAGAGCCTCGGCAGGCCAGGCCCCCCCGCCCACCCGTGTGTGGCTCCGGTGCCCGGGCTGCAGGGCTCTCCCGAGGCGGGAGGGACCCCCGAGCTCAGGAGAGGCTCCCGGACGCTTCCCCGGTGACTGGCAGGTGCTAATGCTTTATTGGAGCAGAAACATTTCCGGAGGAACTTATCCCTTCACTGGCTGACGGACGGGGGAGCGGGGAGGGGGCAAAGCTGGACTCGTTTGCGAACTCCACACACCGTGTGCCCGGCTCCCAGCATGGAAATGAAGCTCTGGGCTCATCAGCACAGATTAAAACACTCTTTACTGAGGGGCAGAGGGGCCCAGTGCTTAGGAACTTGTGGGGCTTCCTGCGTCCCCCCCGTTCCTCCCCAGCCCCGCTCCCCATTGGCAAGCCCGTGTGTCCTTCCTGCCACGTGAGTCCGCTGGAACCAGGGCGCCGGTTCTGTGGGGAGCCACGTGCTCTCCGGTTACTGCGAGCGGGGAAGGGTGTCAGCTCTGCGTCCTGGTGCCCAGTGTCCTAGGGCCCCGCGTGGGGACTGGGGGCCTTTCTCGCCCCATGAAGCGAAGCGGCCGCACGTGATCCTCACTGCGTGAGCGGCCCCTGGTGGTCTTCTGGCCTCGACTTCCGGGGGCTCCCCGGCCTGTGACGGGCCCAGACGGATGTGAGGGTTTGTAGGCTCTCCTGGGAGTGTTGTGACTTTCCAGTCTTCCTTCCGTGGCCAAGCCACCAAGACCGCCCGCCGCCCACCCTCGTGCCGCTGATGTGAACAGGGGGTGCGAGGGCTGGCCCCTGCCCGTGGAGGGAGGACAGGCCGGGAGGTTTGGGGGGAGTTCTGATAGAAGGGGCTCTGGGGGGCTGTGGGGTGTGGGCTGGGCACGTGCCGCAAGCACCCCGAGCGGCTGGGATGAAGGGCTCTGCCCCGTGGACACCTGCCCCAGGTGTGGGACACGCCCCACAGTCCTTTCCTGAGGACTCCACTGTGCTCCCGGAGCCCCACCATCTTGCACTCAAGAGGACCCTCTGTTGGCCACCAAGGCGTGGCCTGTGACATGAGCTTTCATCAGCATCCCGCCTGTCCTCCGTGGACCCAGGACCAGAAACAGAGATTGCGAGAGCCGGGAAGAAAATGAACCCAGTCTATGCTATTAAAAAGAACAACCATCCCATTTAGACATAAAAACTTCTGTGGATCAGAAGAGGGCAGGACAAGTAACACCATGAAAACACCTCCCGTGACATGGACACCAGACGGGCGTCAGCAGGGCGGCGGGGGGGCGCCTCGTAATGCTAGTGTCGCTCTGAGGGACTATGTGGCCGCAGCCCGTGTGCTCGCCCCTCTCGGGAAGGCAGCAGCGGAGGCCGCTGGAAAGCCCCGTCCGCCGGCTGCACAGCGGACCTGACGGCAGCTCACGGGACAGTCCCGCCCGCGTCAACACGTTGTCACGAGTGGACACAGAACAGCCAGCAACACAGACCATACTCTGGGCCACGAAACAGATCTCAACACATCGAGCAGAAGAGACATTCTGTGGCCCATGTTACGTGGCCACCACTCTCGGAGTAGAAGCGAGAGGGACACGCCGCAGCCTCTGTGGCAGCCCCTCGCAGGGGAACGTGATGGGAGGCAGGCCAACCTTGTCACATGTCCCAGGTGCAGTGACAAGGGAGGGCCGGGGATGGCCGGGGTAGGAGAAGCTGCCAGGCCTGAGGCAGTTGTCCCCAGAGTGTGGATGACCAGGAAGAGTGGCCTTGGGCCAGTGTCTTCTTGGAGCCCTCACTGATGGAGGGGGCAGCTCAGCACGCAGGTCCCTGGCCCCGGTGCAGATGCCGGGGGGACCCTGACCCCTGGGGCAGTCCGTGCTACCCAGCAGAGGGGACGCCGCGCAGTGCCTGGGCTGCCGCTGTGTCACAGGCACGGCTCCGTGTGATGGAAGGCCACTCCCCGTCCTGGATCCCCCGGCTGCTCTGGCAGCTCCGCAGCCCCGCGTGTCCCTGTCCGCACGTCCCCCAGGGGCAGGGTGCCGTGGACTGCTTCACAGCCGTGCTGCCGCCTGCCTGCTGCTGGAAAACTCTGCGGAAAGTGGGGGAAACCGGCCCCTGAACATAGTCTTTCTGCCATGTCCCCAAACACGCAGCCAAGGAGAAAGCTATTTTAGCAAGAGACTGGAAAGAAAAAGGCCATTTTTCTTGGCCGCATGGTCTCCGTTTCCTCTGCTTCTGGCGCTGGGTGTGTTTTCTCTCCCCTTGCTACGGAGCAGCGGTGGTGCCTGCACTGCTGGCCCCGGAGCCTCTGTCTCTGGCTGCGGCCACCTCCGAAGCTCATGGGAGGAGAGCCACCTGGGGACCGCTGTTCCGCCAGGGTGTGCTGGAGGGTGCCGGGCCCCTTGGGACCTCGGAGGCACAGATCCCATGCTCTTGTCAATTAAGCACATGATGCCGATGGTTTATTCAAGGGACACTGCCTTCTGCTGACCCCTGGCTCCGGCCAGCCTTGGGCTGGGCTTGTGCTGGTGCACACGTGCACACATGGGACATACATGCATGTGCACAGAGATGCACGCACACATGAATGTGCACACAGATGCACACACACGCGGGTACATGTGCACAGAGATACACACACACATGCATTCACGAACTTGCATACAAACATACTCTCACAATCACACATAAAAACACTTGCACCCTGTGTTACACATGTGCACACACACACACACGCACATACCAGCCTGGGTGGGTCAGCGGAAACACCCGCGACCCGGATGAGACCTCACCCACCGTCGGTGCGTGGTGCTCGTTCTCGTTACTGTATTCCAGACTCCAGGGGTGCCCGAGCAGGCTGTGGGCTGGCCCTGTGACCTTCCTTTCGGGATGAGCTTGGGATGAGCTCACGTTCAAGGGTGTCTTTATCCGGTGGGACACCGGCTTTCTCAGAGGGTCCTGACGGGGTCCTGCGGATGTCTCCGAAGTTGGCCTTTTTACCCCTCTCCTCACAAATCGGCTAGCAATGGGAGGACCTCCACTTCACCGGAAGCCTCTGGAAACGAGATGTTCCCCCACGGCTGGTTGGGGCCAGCGGCTGTGGAGGATCTGGGCCTGCTCCCCCTGGCGGGCTCCCACCCCGTGATGGGTTTGGGGGAAGGTGAGCCAGACTCGCAGCACGTGCTGGAGCGTTGATTCTGGCCACGGCTCCTGACGAAGCTTTCAGCTGGGGCTTGCCGGTCACCCTTTCTCCCGGAGACCAGCTGGGGTGAAGAGTCAGAAGACAGCTCTGAGACACAAGTGCCGGCCATGGCTCCCCCGCCCCAAAGGTGGCAGGGGTCCCACTTCGCCTCGCAGAGGATAGCCTAGCCGCGTGGCACGCGCGGCTGCTGGAATGTGCCAGCCAGGGCCTGAGAGACGCCTCTGCTTGAGCCTCTTTGTGTTGGAAAAATGAATGCAAAGTAAAATAAACACAGGCCTCCCTGGGAGGGCTCTGTCCCCAGGCTCTGGCTGGGCTGGGGGACGCATCCAGCCAGAGGACTCAGAAAACAGCCCGCAGTAGAGTCAGGATGAGTCCCAGAGCCGCAAGACGGACGGTCTCTGGGCACTAGTCCGGACAGAGCCCCCAGGGCAAGGCAGGGTGAGGGGGTCGGGGGAGGGAGTCCATCCTGGGGGAGGTGGTATGGGAGGTGCCCCGGTCAGAGGCAGGAGCCGTGGGTGTCTGGCCTGCAGGTCGGTGCGTGAGATCGCCGGGGGTCCGGCTCTCCTGGCTGGTGAGCTCTGAGCACAGGGAGGGGGTGCGGACCCCCAGGCGGGCTCATGCTCTGAGCCTCTTGGGTCCTGTTGGGGTCCCTGGAAACCCCGTAGCACCCTCCATGCCCGATGCCTTGGGAGACCCTGAGCCTGGGCAGAGGCACACGTCTTCTATTAATAGGCACGTTCTGCCCGGTAACCATGCAGGTCGCATCGAATGCAGGAAGCAAGGCCCCAGCAGCGCCACTGTAACTGGAACGAGGCCGGCTTTCGCCCACGCAGATGGCGAAGGGCGGCGCGCCTCCTTCCGCTGGGGGGTCTCTCTGTGGAAGTGCGTTGCCCACCCAGGACCCAACAACGCTGTCCCCCCAGAGTTTTTTAGGGGTTCTTGGACGTGGAGACGTCTCCATAAATTGAATCTCAGAAATGCTGAGAGAACCCAAATGTGGTTTATAGGAACAGCCTGAAGTAGTCCCACTTAATGCCAGATCGCTGCATTTCCTTACATCTGTGAAATCAGAACCAGACAGAACGCTTTATTAAAATGCCCTGCCTAATGCTCTGTTTTTCCCGTGGCTAATACAAGAGGCCCCAACTTTTTCAGTTTCTCTGTGTGTTTATCTTGGAGGGTCTCGAATCCCATGACGGATCCTTCCTCCTCCTGCTCCTGCGCCCCTGCCTGGCCCTGCCTCGCCAGCGGGGTCTCGGGGAGGGACCTGGCAGACCGGTGGCGGGGAGGGGGGCACTGGGATGCCCCCTCACTGACCCCCCTGCAGGGATTCTGGCTTCCGCCGTGTGCGCCGGCCTCGCTCCCACAGGCCTCTGGCTCCCAGGCTCCCCGGGCCTCCTTCCATGACCGCGTCCTGTTTGGTAATCGCTCTGGCCCTTAGCTGATTCATGATCCCTGTTTCCAAGCAAACCCTGCTGTCGACACTGGGCTGGGGGCTCCCGCCCATCGTCCCGGTGCCCGGGTCCTGTGTTACCCCTGCTGGGACACCTCCCCCATCCCCCAGAACTCCCATGTCACTTGGTACCTCCCATCACTGCAGTCTGGAGTACACCCGGGAAGTCATAGCTGTTGTCCCAGGGGCGGGGGGAGGGGCGGGACCTCTGTGTTGAGAAGGGTTCTGAGGCTCCGACTGACGGAGCAGGACGGTCCCTTCTTGTTTAATGACGTCGTCACGTGCAGGGGAGGCAGAAGTGCCCGCTCCTGGACCACGGTCTAGACCCGGCGATGCTCGGGCTTGCTAGAGCATCGGGATCCGCGGGAGGGTTCATGACGCCCGGATCTGCCGGCCCCTCTCCCTGAGCTCCTGCTTCAGGAGACCTGGGTGCAGCCCCAGAATGTTCATCTCCAGCAAGTCCCCAAGGTCGTCGGCATTGCTGGGCCGCAGCCCGGCAGACTCGGTGCGCCCTGGGACCCTGCCTGAAAGGCAGACCCTCACCCTGCTCAGCCCTGCTGCAGGAGACTCTGCTCTCAAACGCCCCCCCCCCCGGGGGCTCCTGTGTGCATCAGGAGGCACCGACGTGGACCCAAGCTCCCTGGGGCAGGGGTCCTCCTGTTGATCCCGTGACCTAGGGACAAGCAGCCTCTGCATGTGGGACACTCTGCACACGCGTTTGGGAATGAACGCCCCAGAGGTCAAGTGTTGCCCCGATTGTCCCATGTGAAGGGGAAGACCTTCCTTCCCCAAACCTTGTGTGCACAGTGTCCTCGCCAAGGGGAAGACACTTGTCGTAAACAGTAGGAGGGCCCTGTATGCGTGGTTGTCCCTTTTTGACCTTTAGGAGGCTCAAGGAGAAACATGCGCTGACTTTTGCTGGGCCCTCTGGAGCCCCGCTCTGCCACTGTCACCTCTGAGGACAGCATACTTCCCAAGACAGCGCTTCCCAAGCCAAAGCCCAAGAGAAGAGCCAGAAAGACACATGCGGCCGAGCCTGGGGGTGCAGCGGCCCCGGGGTCCCTGCAGTGGTTCACTCCCACCAGGTCTCAGCGGTGCCACCTGGGCCCCAACTCGAGGGGGGCGGGTGTTGGGGATTGTAGCCCGCACGGCTCGGGAGCTCTGGAAACGCTGGGTATGCACAGCTACTCGCCATGCGTTTATTGAGCTCCTGCTGGATGTGGGGCACTGGGCTGGGCTCGGGGGACATGCTCTCCCTGAAGGATGGTTCCCTGTGCCACCTGTCGCTCTGGGAAAAGCCACAGAAACAAGAAACAACCAGGCCCTGACATGCGGTCTCTAGCTGCCACCCCACCCCGCTGTCGCCCCTACTCTCCAGCCTGTCTCCGGGCTCCGATCCCGTGTGCTGCGAAGAGGCACCTGCGTGGGCCGTGGGCCTTGGAGCGGTGCGTGGGCCCAAATACGTATGACAATAGCTAATCCGGTGTCAAGCCACAGCCTTCCCGGTTCAGGGTCTGTATTTTTCCGTGTGTCCTGAGACGTTTTGAATACTGTAGACTCACAACAGGCCAGTTTCAGGTCCAAATGACATTTTATAGAGAAGAAAAGAGGAGTGTGTACACACCTGCCTGGCTTGCGGCCCAACCAGGCCCGGTGCCCTCCACTTTCCTCCCCGGCCCCGGTGCCACAGGCACTGTGCTGGGCCTCTCCCTCTAATCGCTCCGGGGGGGGACGACATGTCTGTGACGTTAACAGAGGAGGGAAGACAGGAGGGGCAGGTAGCAGAGACAGAGTTCGGGGAGTAAGCCGGGAGGAGACCACACACGACAGTGTAATGCACTTCGGAGATGAGCTGTTGGCCCAAGGGCAATAGGGAGCCATCGAGGACTCTGGGCTGGGAGCAGCACAAGCCAAACCGTGTGTGAGGAGCATCCCTGTGGGATTTGGTGGGAGAGAGCTGCAGGCTGAGGTTAGGTGGTCAAGACCCCAGGAGGCACCAGGGGAGGCTCCCTCCTGCCTCTTCCAGCCCCTGGGGCTCCCGGCATTCCCTGGCTGGTGGCCGCATCACCCTAGTGTCTGCTCCCATCCGAGGATATTGTGGTCATGTTTAGGGCCCACCCCGCCCTCAGGGTAATCTTTCGTGGGCAGCCCCTACAGGGGGTTCTCTGGGGCTGTTGCTCAGCCCCACTTGAGTCACCAGGGGTTGGTGGCCGTGTGTGAGCTTCCCATCGGTTGGGAAGTGGCATCCCTGCTCTCTGCCTCACCAGGGTCTGCTGCTGGGAAGCACGTCCATGCCCCGGACCTCTGACCCTCCCAGCGGCCCCGTGAGAGGTCCGGCCGCCACACTCCTGCCTGGACAGAGGCGGGACTGGGTCCCTGGGAGCATGCCAGTCACTCCCCTATGCCCAGCCAGAGGTGCACCCACCCCATGTGTTCTGGTGAGTGGCCTGGGGGCAGAGTGAGTGCAGGGCATGGCGGCCGGGCAGCAGGAGGGGCACGAGCCCTTGGGTGGGGAGGTTTGCAGAGAATGTCACCCCTACACCCTTTGGGCCTCGAGCACGGATGGCCATGCCAGCCTGGACGGCTGCTTCCGAGCTCGCAGGGTAGGTCTGATGCCATGCTTCCCACTCCCCTTCCTTCTCAAGAGGACCCTGGCCTCAGGGCAATAGCTTGGAGTCTAGAAGGTTCCGGTCCAAGCCCCAGGGGACAGGAACTGCTTGCTCCGAGACCCTGCCATGCCCCAGGACCTCATGTCGTGGGCCCGACTTGGGTTGCTGCCCCCAGACTGGTCCCTGAGACCAGGTGATAGGTATCCTCATGGGCTGGGCCCCGTGGCTGTTCTTGGAGCTGGTCTGAAGCGCCCGACCACAGGACCTGAGGCGGGGCAGGCTGGGGAGACCACAGAGACGCCGTCACCCGTGGTTGGGGCCTGGGGGCGCCCGGTAGGGCCTGCGCTGCCCTGAGCAGCAGGTACGTGTCTGCTGGGAAGGTCAGCTCTGTGCCCTCGGCAGTGCCCTCGCCGAGAGCCCCCAGATCGGAGGCTCCAGCCACCACATCAGCTGTGCCCCGGGAAGACCCACGTCCCACACGAAGTGAACGCGTACGATCACGCCACTTTTTCGGGATGCCGGGGTGCTGGGAACGCCAGAGGAAAGGGCTCCACGGTCAGCACCTCCCAGCTGCCCCGTGCCCTGGGCGTGGGAACCCCAAAGCCCGCCGCGGGTAGGGGGAAGGAGAGAGTGTTGGCGGAGCCACGAAGCCCCCGCCGGACATCTCATTTATTCCTCAGCGACCTGGGGAAGAGCACACGGTCGTCCCCGTGCACCGTGAGGAAACTGGGCTCCCAGAGGAAACTCACCCAAGCAGCGCCTAGCCCCGGGAACAGGTGCACGCTTGGGGCCCTCTTGGTTTTTTTTTAAATTTTATTTTATTTGTTTACGTGAGAGAGGGAGGAAGAGGGAGTGTCCAGGCGGGGGAGGGGCAGAGGGCGAAGCAGAGCCCCTGCTGAGGGACGCAGAACCTGACATCGTGAGCCGAGGGACAGAGGCAGAGGTGTAACCGCCAGGAGCCCCCCAGGCGCCCCTCAGCCGCCTCTTTCTAGTGGAAACATTCCTGGGTCCTCCAGGGGTGCCGGGTTGGACGTCATCACTTTCTAAACGGCCTCCCAGATGCCGTCCCGTCCAGCAAAGGGAGCCCAGCACGGTCGGAGAGTCCCGCGGCTCTTGGGTGTCCTGGAATAGGGCTTGGCGGGACCTCGCACAGGTGCTGGGTTCAAGGGCATCCTCCGGGCGAGCAGGATCTGAAGACTTTGGGAGATGTTTGTGGGGGGAGGGGGTGTTGTGCGTGGGAGAGAGCATCGCCCCTCCGTGGAGCCAGGCCCAGGGGCCCCATCCTGCCGCTCAGCTCCCGCCTGCCCCGCTTTGCTGCTGTGACCCCAGCTCCCTGACAGGAGAACGGGACTGGCAGGACCCCCGGCAGGACCCCAGACAGCGACCCCTGCCGCGGGCCCCACAGCTGGCTGGCCAAGGGCCAGGGATCAAATCTACGTCTTCGGCCTCGAAACCCTTCCCAATCTCCTAGGGTGGCTGCAGGGACTTCTCCACGAACCGGGCGTGCCGTGCCGTGGTCTGTGGTGCGAGAGCCTCTCGGCTTCGTGTGGCTCCTTACCCAGCAGTTTCCTTTTCTCCCTGTAGTGAGTGCCCGGCGCATCTGGGGCCGACACCCCCGGCAGCAATCCCAGTCCCAGAAGGCGATGAAGGCCATGACGGCCCACGGCCCCAGGAGGGCGGCATTACGGCCTCCCCTCTGCCTGGGATACCCTGCAGGGGTAGGAAGCGTGGGTCTGTGGCTCAGCCCTGCAGCTGCACGAGGTCCCAGAGGCCCCGGACGGCGCATGCTCTAAGCTAGACAGGCGTGTTATCGCTGAGAACAGCCATGGCCCCCAGGATATCCCTGCCCTTCCCTCCTCTCCCCTTTCCTGCCCTCCCATACCTCCCTTCCTCTGCCCTGCCCTCCCCTGCCCAGCCCTCCCTGCTGTGAGAACTGGTGGGCACCATCCCACCTCGGGTGGGGGGCACGCTGGCAGGTCGCCGTCTCGCTTGTGAAATCAGTGAATTTGGCATCAGCACGTCTGTGGTCGTCCAGCTTCATCACATCAGGGCCTGTGGGCCAAGTACGGCCCAGCAGCCTGCCGGTGCTCGCCTGCCAGGAATGAGCGCCTCGGACGGGGCCAAGGGGCGTGTGTCCAGGGGGCATCAGGGCCTGGGAGGTGGTGTGGGGGCTCGGTTGCTGCCGGGTCTGAGTGGTCGGTCCAGCCTGGATGCTGCTCTGGCCTCAGGATGTGGACGCGGGCTCCTGAGACCCAGGGGGTGGACGCGGGCTCCTGAGAGAGGGCTGCGTCTGCCGCCGTTGGGGCGTGCATCATGCGGATTGGGCGGTGAACGAGTCTCCTGCCCAGCTACGGAAAGGTTGCTTTCTCTGCCCTGGGTCTTTCTCTCTACCTAATTAAATGCCCCTGAGGGCTCCCAGGATCACCCCGAGGGCTCCGGATGTGATCTCCCCGAGGGGCCCCAAAGCCAGCGCTCCTTACTGTGCTGTTCACACAGCCTCTGGGGGCAGGAGCCTGTCATCTCCATCCTCAAGGAGACTGAATGATCTTCTCCTCATCCCGGGGACCCTGCCTCTGAGCCTGTGCCCGCAGCAGCAGCGTACTGCTGGGTTCTCAGGGCCGCGGCCTCCCTGTCCGTGTGGCCAGCTGCCGAGAGAAGGGGGGTGGGTCAGGGAGCCTCAGGCGCGGAGCCAGGCGAAGCCGTGGGCGGGTGCCCTGCCCGAGGAGGGGTGGGCCGGCCTGCCTGATGGAGAGGAGGGGAGCGGGCAGCGGGGGGCTGGCAAGGCGGCTCCGCGGGCGGGAGGGGAGGGGAGTGGCTGCTCTCAGATGATATTTGACAGAAATCTTAAGGTGTTCCCTCCTCTTGGCGTCACGACATTCTGTCTCCCGTTCCCTACCTTCTGGGGACTTCTGTTCTCGGAGGGAAACTCAGATGTAAAGCCGCACGCGGTGGCACAGGCCAAGCTCGTGCGGAAACTGAAGGAAATGTTGCGTCAGGACGGAGCTGTAGGCCGTGTGGGCTCCCTGCCGTGTCCCTTGACAATGACCCTTCCTGCCCGCTGTGGACGGAGGCCAGGCCTGCGAGCCGCTCTGTGTCTGGGACAGGTGGGCCGTTCAGGACCTGGGCTGGGCTGGCGCTGTGCCCGCGGTCTTCCTCAGGATCTCACCAGGGTAGGGATGGAGGCGGAGCTGGTGGCCCCCAGGGGAGGGGTGGGAGCCTGCTGATCACGACAGGTCGCCTGAGCCGCACACACAAGGTGCCTTGCGGCATGACCTCACCTGACCCCCGGCACATGGGGCCGCAGGGAGCTCAGTGCCCGTGGGGACTGAGAAGACGCATCGGGAGGCACTCGGAGCACATTTGAAACAATCTACGTTGCCTTCCTTTGAGGCCGAGGGACAGGAGTGAACAGCAGCAGGGCGGCCCTGAGGGCGGCAGGGAAGGATGTGGTGTGTGTCAGGCTGAAACCCAGAACCCACCACCGCCTCCCTGGGGACCCGCGGCCGAATCCCCCTGTTCGTTTGCCCGTTTTGCCGAGGCACGGAACTCCCGCTGCGACAGGAGAAACAAGCCATTTGTTTCTCACACAGTTCATGCCGCTCACCACGGACCTGGTCCCTGGTGCTCTGGAGCTCCTTGGGGGGGTTAGAGGGGACTCTCAGGCTGCCTGTCACACCCTGGATGTTTGCACCCCCCGAAATACCTGTGTTGGAACCCTATAGCCCCCAAAGTGGTGGTGCCCAGAGCCGGTGAGTGCTAGGGAGGGAGCTGGACGTGGCCCTGAGAGTGGGGCCCTCCTGGCAGCCCTTGTGCCCTCGTGACAACAGGAAGGGTGCCCCCGCCTCGTGGGGACACCACGGCCTGGCTCTGCTCGGTGACCACACTCCTGGGTTTCCGGTACCTGAGGGACCGGACTGAGCCCCAGTAATGTGGCCAAGAGGCCCTGGTAACCCCACATCCCACGGGACGGAATCTGACCCCCAGCTCTGCGCACCAACTTTCCCTTCCTGCCACTTATCCTCTGCAGGTGAGCCGGACCCCGACTTCTGCCCCATTTCCTGAGAGGCGCTGAGTCCCAGGAACAGAAGTGGGAGTGCCCCAGAGCTCTGGGCCTCCCCCCTACAGAGGTCCCTCGCCCGCAGGGGTGCGCTTGCCCGAGGGCCAGCACTGGGCGTGGCGGGGCCGCCGTCTGTTAGGGCTGCTATGGAGACAGCTCGGACCGCGACACCCCAGGCTGGGCGGAGGCCCCTCTCTCTGCTCGGAGTGGGCAGCGAGGCGTCAGGAGAAACAGCCACGCTGACCCGCTGCCCCTGCCTGTGGGACCCTCACCGCTTCCGGGCCTGGCAGCCTGGGCCCAGGTTCTCGCCGGCGCCTGGACGCCATCAGCGCGTGCAAGGGAGAGACACCACGTGGCTGCTCCATGGGGCGTGGGGCGTGGGGCGGGGGGGAAGCCGGGATTTCAAGCTGCCGCCTCCTCTCCGCCTTCCCCTTGCCGCTGTGGTTCACTCTGGCGAAGATTTATGTCCTGCCTTGTTCTCCAGTCCAGCGGCTTGTCGGCATTTCGGCGAACCTGCGTAGCCCCACCTCCCCCAAGCCAGGCCGGTGCCGGCCGGAAGGGAAATGTCAGCTGCCGTTCCGTCCTTTAGAAGGCAGTCAGGGGACCAGGGCAGGGTCGCGGTTCGTGACGGAGGGGAAGCCAAGCCTGAACGACTGGTTGGGGAAGCTCCTGGAAGGCCCCACCGCTCCCCCAGGGAGTAATTGTAACCGCGGCCCGGCGGGAGCTAGTGCGGGCTGGGGCGCCCGGGCGTGAGGCCTGGTGATCGCCGTGGGGACGCAGACCAACTGTGCGTGGGATGTGCTTTCGCAGGAGCATGAATTCTGTAGTGCAAACCCACAAAACCTCCCCGACTTGAAAAAGCCCAAGGAAGCCAAGAGGGTGAGAGGCCGGGCCCTTCTGGTCTGGGCAGCGTTTGGGGACCATGGGCCGCGGCGCCTGCAGAGGGTCTGATAGGAGGCCATTGACACGTGAGGATTTTCCAGGAAAGCAAGAGGCTGCTGGGTTGAGTCTGGAGGTCGCTGCCGTCCGCCTGGTCCCGTCCGGAAGGCCTGGCATACCGGTGTGGACAGGCCTCGCCGAAGGGATGGACCTGACCGACAACGGTGCATGGAATTCCATTCAGGAGGCGCCAGTGACGGGGGACCTTGGGCTGTCACAGCGGCCAGACAAGAGAGGAGGCCCCGGGGCTCTTCCACTGGCTTCGGTACCCTTAGCTGTCGAGACAGAAATCTCTTCCCGAGGAATTCGCGGTCTGTGTTTGGGAAGACAGGATGGAGCTCCCAAGAGAGCGCTGAGGTTGACGCGACCCAGTCACCAGCCCCACGGTGCCGGACATGGGGAGCTGGGGCCGTCGTCCCCGGGAGGGACAGCAGTGCCCCCCACAAAACCCCACCCCCTGGTTCTCAGGCCCAATCAGCAATGCTCTATTGCGACTTGAAACTGATGCTCTGATTCCCCTCCGTGGGGCCTGCTGCGTCCCGAAGCCAGCCTCACGCTGGAACCGAGGCCCAGAGAGGGGACAGGGACGGTGTGAAGGTATGTCCAGAAGGTGCGTGACCATATGTCCGCCTTGATCTCTCTGGAGGGCACCAGCCTTGCCCACTGCTTGGAGGGGCTGGCGCGGGTCAGACCTGCTGCCGGCGACCCGAGGAGGGGCAGGTAAGACACAGGCGCCCCATGGAGCAGCATTTTCTGTTCGGACGAGGGAGGGGCCCAGCCCGAAGCAGCTGTCCCTGGGCCCACACACAAAGGCTTGCGCACAGAAGAAGGGGGAGCCCCGAATCACTGCAAGTTGCTGGGGATCCCAAGGGGACGGGAAACATGGGGGACCACGAGGGGTGTCTCACCCTTGCTGTCCTCTGTGGTCCTCACGATGGCCCTTGGCACCGGGACAGCACTCCCTCCTGGACAGGAAGGGGAGGCTCAGGGGCACAGCCTGTCCTACGAGTCAGTCCCCGCAGACGGGAAGAGTTGGGGCTGTTCGTGGTCTGTACCTGCCAGAGTTCCGTCCCTGGGGCCACACGGCCTCCGTGGCCAGCTTCTCCCTGCTCCTCGGGGATGGTGGGCCTCGGAGGGACAGCTCGCTCTGGAGCCGCCAGTGTCTCCTTGTCCAGACCTCACTGCACCCGGGCTTTCCGGAGCAGGAACATCGTGTTCACTGGTTGTGTCTGTGCGGCTGACCATCTTTGGGACCTTGTGGCCGCTGCCCCGTGAGTCCCGGGGCTTGGTCTGCGTTGCCGAGACCGACACATCTGGGGAGCTGGCCATTCCCCCCAGCGGCCTTTGGACCACGTGTGCTCCACAGTGCTGGGAGAGTGTCCCGCCCCCTTGCGCGGCTGCGTGGTGGGGCGCGCACTGTCGGGACCCCGGGACAGCATCTGGCAGAGACAGCCTCATCACACTGGGTTGCCTGCCGGACCTGGTTCCTTGTCCCTGTGTTCTTGGTGCCGGGTACCCAGCGGCGTCACTGGGGAGTGAATGCTCAGTGGAGAGCACACGTCATTCCCAAGGGCATATGGGCCAGAGTTTTGGGGTGACGTGAGCAGGCTTGTGTTCTGGGGAAAACCCCAGCCCATTGGGTCAGCTGTGCACCGCTGCGTAACAAACACCCCGAAAACAGGCGCTGTGTGCAGGCGGCACACAGATCCTATTTCTGCGGGCGGGAGCCCAGTGGCGGCTCCCCAGGGTGAGGTCAGCCCCATGCGCCCCCGGCCAAGCAGCTGGGTCGGCGGCAGCATCGGAAGCCTGCCCAGGCTGGGAGGTCCTCCTCCAAGCACGTGCCCGGAGGCCTCGGGCACCCGCCACGGGGTCCTCACCGGGCTGCTGGAGCTCCCTTGCGACCCGGTGGCCGGCGTCCCCACAGCGAGCGAGCCTGGTGAGCAGGTGGGCCAGCAGTGTCCCTGAGCTCGCTCGTACACCACACACTCCCGTGCCCATGGCCTTCTGTGCCCTTCAAGCCAGTCACGAAGCCAGGCCCACGCTCCAGGGGAAGGGGCTCCCGTGTCCGCCTCTGAAAGGACGATGTCGACCTGTGCGGGGGTGGGTCTCAAGCCTGTCAAAGCTGGATGAGGCTGGTCATTCGTTTATTCAGAAAGTACACGAAGCTCACGTCGCGGTGGGCGAAGGGGCCATGGCTGGACACGCTTCTCATCGCGTGTGCTCAGGACAGAGCTACCCGAAGGGTCCAGGCCGCCCGGGAGGCCGTCTCTGGCAGGCGCCTCCCCTGACGCCCGGCTCCGAGCGCTCGCCCGGGCTGCGGAGGGAGGCTGGCGAGAAGCCGGGGCCGCCGGCCACACCGGCTCCCCCACGGGAGCTCCCCACTGCGAGGGAGACACTGTGCGCACAGCCACACCGTCACCCTCCGTCACCATCCATCACACGTGGCTGTGGATCCCTTGAAACGTGTCTCGTGCAACCAAACAACTGAGTGTCCACTTTGATTTAATTCTAACTCATTTTGAGTGAGGTAAGTAGCCGCCCGGGACTAGCGGTGAGCCCCAGGGACAGTGCAGGTCGGAGAGTGGGGGCTGGAGCTCACGTGGCTGGAGCCGGGACAACCTGAGCCAGGGCCGCCGACCAGCTTGGAGGTGGACTGGTGAGGGCGGGATGGGCCGCGAGGGGCCTCGGCCACGGGACGGTGGCATCGGGCTGAGCTCCGGCCTGGTCCTATCTTTGCCACGGACGGCTGGGGCGATCGTGTGCTGGCTCCCTGGGGGTGTCGTGAAGCTCAGACACCACAGCCACGAGCCCGCGTGGCTCGGAGTCAGGGAGCAGTGACTCAGCGGCCCCGGCGCGGCAGGACCAGGCCCCGTCTCCACTGGTGCCCTTTCTGCATATCCAGGGGCACTGCTGCCTCCTAGTGTCTTCCTGGTGACTGTTGTTGGCCTGCGTTCTACCAGGGCCCCACCTGGCATATTTTGAGGCTCAGAAAGATCCGTGGTGGGCCCGGGCCTAACGCCCCAAGGTGTCTCCCAGACTCCCACTCTGACTCCTGCAGCGGGAGATTGGAGAAGGCCCTCCGCGCTTCGTCGGTTCCCTCTAAAGCCGCTGTGGATGTTTTCCAAGGACCCCAGTCAGCTGCTGTGCCCCTGCTGGTGCAGAGGTGGGCGAGGGAGGGGCTGCAGGTCACAGCCAGGCCCACGGCCAAGTCCTGGGTTGTGTGTCCCCCCTCTCCCCGCCGTGGGGTCATGGCTTAGAGAGCCCCCTCTCCCAACACAGCTCTCAGCCCCAGAGGCCCAGCGGCACTGGGAGCCCCACGACTCCGTGGTCGGGCTGCCGCTTCTGAGCACAAGCCTGGGGAGGAGCCGCAGAGTGCTGGCCCGGCCCGCCAGGAAGCTCTGTGTATGCAAGTGCGTCCCCAAGGCTTCCCCTGTCGTCCTGGCATCCGACAGCCCGGGGACGAAAGGCCCTGTGAGAGCAAACCATGGAGCTTGCCAGAGAAAGATGAGACCTTTGAGTTAGAAAAAGAGTGTTTTCAGAGGAAAAATGCAGCTGACACCGGGCTAGTGTCTGATAGACCAGAGAGGAATCCACCCGGCCCTGTGGTGCCCTTGTCTTTGTGGTGGGAGCGTGCCAGCGGGAAGGCATTCCGCCCAGAGCCTCAGGCCTCTGGTGCTGGAGGCAGGCGGGGGTGAGAGCCGCCCCAGCCTCTCGGGGGTGAGAGCCGCCCCAGCCTCTGTGCCCGGTGTCGTCGGGATAAAGACCCCGTGCACCCGCCTCTCCCGGCGCACATTCCTGGGGAACGTCCCATCTTCCTCAGGCACCAGCCGGCCCGGACCACCCACAGACTTTCACGGGGAGCGGGGCCCAGTTTCAGGGTTCCTGCTTTCCACAGATGCTTTTGTTTTGGGGAGAGGCTGGGCGGGGGAGCGTGGCCCCAAGCGAGGTGCAGACCAGAGGGGCAGCACATGCCTCAGGACCCACAGACCCTCCCTCAGTCCCGAGTTGCCTGCCGGTCTTCACCACGAGGGGTGGCAGGGAGCAGAGCTGCCCCCGCCCGGGACGGCAGAGGTGGGGAACCCGGGGTTGGTCTCTGGGCTCCTGTCAGCGGCCCAGCACCTCCCTGAGTGCTCCTGTCTGGTGGGGACGCAGAAGGGACATGAGCTAAGGGTGTGGCTGGACTTAGGGTTTCCAGTCTTGGGGGCCCGAGAGCTTTCTCCCCTGGGCTGAGTCCAAGGTGGCAGCTAATGGCCCCTGTCTCCGATCCCCTGGTCACTGCTACAGCGCTCATCCCTGGATGCCTCCAGGCCCCATCCTGGGCTTCAGGAACCGTCTAGCCGGTCCAGGAACAGGCCCCCCACGGGGAGGATGACCGATGGATGAGAGGGGTCTGTGCATACAGCCGGCGAGGGAGCAATCATGAGGGCGTGCTGGCAGCACCCCCAAATCCCGGCAGACTTCCTTAGGAGGCGGCATCTGGGAAGCCGTCCAAGCCAGCAGCCAGTAGGTGAAGCAGGAGGCAGAGACTGGCTCGGTCCTCGAAGGCAGCCCGAGAAGAGGGGCACGCTGATGTCCAGGAGCGGCCTCCAGCGTGTGGGTGGAAGGCTTCCCTTGGAGGAAAAGCTGCGAAGTCGTCGCTTCAACACCCACAGTCCAGAGGGTGACTGAGGACTTGCAGAAGGCCGGAGCTGACCTCTGTCACCCAGAACCCCAGGCCCACACGGGGAAGAGAGCGCGTCCCACATACCAGCTGAGCCGAAGCCAGAAGAGACGGCTCCCCAGCTCCCCGGGAGTCTGCCTGCTGGCATCACAGCACGGGTGGGTGGCCTGGCCAGAGCCTGCTGAGGGCGGCCTGGGACCAGCGGCCGGTAGCCCAGGTTCCCTTGCTGGCCTCACATTAAAGCCACTGGAAGAGGACGCCCCAAACACGCTCCCATGTCTTCTGTGGACATCCGCAGCCCTCACCGCGTTCCTGGGCTTCCCCAGCTGCAGAAGAGTGGACCCACGGCCTGCCTCGATAGGTCCCCTGTGTGTGCAGCAGGCGAGGGACCTGGGCTGGCTGAGCTCACGCCCTTGCGAGCCCACTCCGTTGGGCAGGGGCCTGGGCAGGTGTGTGCAGTGAGGGACCAGCGGCCCCTCTGCTCATGGACCGCCCCCCCACCCCGTCCCCAAACACTGGCTTCTCACTGCTGAGTCTCCCTGGCCTGTGACCTAGAGCCAGCTGAGGCACAGCCCGCTCTGTGCCTCAGTTTACCCATCTGCAGTGCGTGCGCGTGTGTGTGTGTGTGTAAATATAAAACCCTTTACAAATAAAGGGTGAAGAGCCAGTCTTGGCTTGTAGGTGGTTCACAAACCAGATTGGGGCTGGATTTGGGCCAGATGCAGGCACCTTGCAAGCCCTTGAGCAGAGAGTTGGGGCAAAATCAGCTCCCGCCTCGGAGGGTCCCACAGACCTGCCTGGAACATGCTTGCTGGTTCTGGAGGGGACCTTTGCCTCCGGCTTCACGTGCCTCCTCCTTTGTGTGTCTCTGGGTCTTCCCATGGTCTCGTAGGGACACGAGTCAGTGGGTGAGGACCCACTGCGATGACCTCACCCCGACTTACTCCCATCTGCAAAACCCTATTTCCACATGAGACCCATTCACAGGGGCTGGGGGTTCGGACTTCAACGTATATTTTGGAGGGACCTAATTCAACAAGCCTGAATTTTGAAATAAGAATTACGTACGAGGTGCACCCTAAGCCCCAGGGAGTGTCTAGAAGTGACCGGAACTTCGGCCCCCAGCTCCCCTGGTGATGTGTGCCAGCTTGCCCAGTGTCAGCCCGAAGAGCCCCCCAGGGTCCCAGCCACACGGGGCTGCCGCCCTCCTTGCAGAGGACTGTCGGGGGCGTGAGTGGAGAGGAGAGAAGAGAGGTTTGGCCTCAGGCTTCTAAGGGGTTTTCTCCAACACACACTTAGAGAACAGGCGGGGACCACGCTGGGAGCACAGGACCCCCTCGTGGGGGTCAGGCCAGCTGTGCAGCTCCGTGGGGGCAGCTCCCGCGCCGCTAGGGACGCCTCTGCCTCTGCCCCCGCAGGTTTCACTGGGCCGCTCTGGAAGGCCGAAGGTCGCAGGGGCATTGGCTGCATTTTCCCCGAGAAGCCGGCAGCTTCGCACTAAGCTTCCAGGGACCTGGGTCCAGCCCAATGTGGAAAATGGAGTAGTTTGCTGTGTAGCAGCGGGGGTTCCAAGCTGGGTGCTGGCAGCATGACTCCGGGCATCTAGGAAGTTGGCAAGCAGTGTGCCCCAACGTCCAAGAGAAACCCCAACTCTAATGTGGAAAGCGCAGCCAGGCAGGGGCGCGGAGGGAGCGCAGACCCCCGTGCGCTCCCGAGACATCCCGGCGTCCCTGCTGGCAGCCCGTGACCCTGCCCGCCCCAGCTTCAGCCCGGACATTACTGGAAGCCCCACAACCCCACAAGGGCCTGAGGGAGCGCAGTAGTTCAGGAAAGTTAACGGTGATGGAAGGAGCCGCGTCTAAATGCAGAGCCTCAAACCGCGAGGGAGAGCTTTCCCCGGAGAAGGTCAGTGTCTCGTGACCCCTGAAGGCTCCTGCTCACTTGGGGAGCCGTGGGCACCCCTCCCCCGGACACAGGGCGCTGAGAGCTTTCGGGAAGGGAAGGGAGGGGAAGGAAGGAAAGGGAAGGACAGCTCCCTCCGTGCCCGCGCCCGGAAAGGCCGCTGCAGCCAGGCGTCCCCACTTTGGCTACGGGGTCCGAGGGCTTGGTTTCTCTGGGTTCAGTGCAAATGCGAAAGCCAGGAGCGTCCTGACATCAACCTCCAGGTCTTTCCCTCCGCGTCCTGTGTCGGGGCCGAGCTGCTCTGCGGGGAGGCTGAAGGCTCCGAGGGTCCTGGAGTCTGGCACAAGGATTCTGAGCACAAGCTGCCGGAGCAGAGGGAACGCCCGGGGTTGGCCTGCCCTCAGCACAGGCGACAGCCCGGCCGCCTCCCCGCGATGAGGGGTGAGAGAAGCCCTGTCTTCCGAGATGTTTTCTCAGCCTTGGTGAAGAAGACCCATGTGTGTCAAGACACACAAGGGCCAGGGAAACGATGGATTTAACATGGATTTGCAAAGAAGCCCCGAAAACCAAGGAAAGTCAGCAGGGAGGCCAAGCGTCGGGAATGTCCGAAAAGGAACGGAGGACTGTGGCTGCGGAGGGTCCCAGACGACGTGGGTGGGGGGATGCCAGGGATGAGGGTGGGCGGGGGCGTAGGGGGGCAGTTCTGCTGGTGGAGGGGCAGGTGCAGGGTGGGGGCTGGGGCAGGGCGCTGATTCCCAAACGAGGTCCAGGTCTCCAAGGAGGCCCAGGCAGGGGCACCGAGCAGGACACACAAGGCCCGGGAGGCAGGGCCAGTGTCCCCCATGGGGTGTGGGGTCTATAGACGGCAGCATGGTCTTCCCATGTTTGAACGTGCGAGCCCAGCCCTGGGAGGATCAGGAAAGGCAGCCCCTCCCTGGCGAAGGGCTTCCACAGACCTTACCTTGCGGGGTGCGAACCGGGGCTGCCCCCGAGGCAGGGGCACAGGTGGGACGTCCCTCCGTGTCCTGCACCTGGCCGAGCAGACATGGGGCCCAGATGGAGCAGGACAGGCGGTGGGTATGGGCACCCCCCAAACTTTTCCTTTATGTAATTTCACCTCCAAATACTTGGGGTGCAAGTCTTAAGGACGAGGGCAGCCCGCCCTCTCCGTATGCAACACTTACGTGGAAAATCACACAAAGACACTGTCATCTGGTCCCCAAGACCTGCTTCAGATTCTACCTCATGTCCCAGCACGTCCATTGGCCGCCTCCGGAGGCTCCTGGGGAAGGGCCTTCCCGCCTCTTCCAGCTCCCCGGGGCCCAGGCATCCCTGGCTTGTGGCTGTGTCCTTCAGGCTCTGAAGGCGTCTGACATCTCCCTTGGCCTCCTTAAGGAGGATGCAGTTAGGGCCCCCCAGATCATCCTGGGTTACCCCCTTATCTCAGGATCACTCCCTCAATCACCCCTACAGACGCTCTTTCCATGTGGGGCCCCATTCATGGGGCCTCGGGGCCTGGGCCGTCAGTCAGCCCGCCACGGCGACTGAAAGTCTTTAGTGAGATGCCTTGGGAGCCCGTAAGTGTCCTTCATTAAATTTCATGACCACTAAGTGACGATTTTCCAGTTCTCTCTCTCTCTCTCTCTTTTTTTTTTTTTTGCATGTATTCGTGAGCGTCCTGTATGAGAAACAGAGTCCTTCTCCTCCGTTTACCGATTGGTGTCAGGGTTGACTCCTGGGTCTTCATTTCGTGTTGTGGGTCATAATCCGTTACTATTAGTACATAGTTTGATGCTGAAATTGCCCAGAGTCGGCCAGCGGGGTTCCTGATGGATTTGTGTCCCTTTGGCCTGCCACCCTTTGAGCAGTTCTTACTTTCTGTTACAAAAAAGATGTTCCCAGCTCATCTTACGTTCCCTGTGACACAGCCCTGCCACCCGGCATTTTCCCCAAAAGCCCTCCTTTCACTGGCAGAGCATCTGCAGAAACCCGGCTCCGGGTGCCGTGAGCTTGTCGTGGCTCACACACGTGGTGGGAGACTGTGAGTTCACACCCGCACCGCCGGCTCCAACCCCAGGCCCTCGGGTCCATCCTTGTTCCCTCCTTTGCCCACAGGAGAAACCTGGCGTCTGCTCTCCTCAGTGTACTGACTATTTGCTTGATCCTGGATTAAATAGAAAATAGTTTCAGAATTGCTAAGCCCACCACTGAGTGTATTGCCTAGAGTTTACGATTTCTTACGCTTTTTTTTTTCTTTAATCAAAATGAGTTCTCCCCTCCCCAGATGTTCCTCCTTTGAAATACAGTTAGGTTCTTCTTTCTCCAGGTCCCAGAGAGCCACCTCCCCACCCTCCCTCTTCCGAGTGTGTTAACTGTAGACTTGGCTTCCCAGGTGACACGCAAACACACTCCCGGCAGCCCCGAACCTCTTCCAGCTCATTCTCATCTACTTCCTACAGACGAACCATCTCATCAGTTTCTGGTTTATCCTTCCTGAGCTTCTCTTTGCAAAAATAATCATGTTTTCCCTTTATCTCTCCTTCCTTTTATCCAGAAGATAGCATACTCTAGTCTTTTGTATTTTTTTTCCACTTGAGACCACATCCTGGCAGTTACTCCACACAAGTTTACAGGGAATGGCCTCGTTCCTTCTCGCAGATGCGTGGAGCTCTGCGTGGATGTGCCAGGCTCACTCCGCTGCCGCTCTGCCTACGGGCACTTAGGTGAGGGTTTGCGTGAATCACCTTGTGCACGTGGGTTTTCATGCTACCCTGGGTGCAGCTGCAGAATGCATCCCAGCAGTGAGATGGCCGAGGCGTGGCGAATGCACGCGCAGCTCCTTAGACCGTGGCGGCTCCCTCCCTGGGAGCTCTGCAGGTTTGCGCTCCGGCTGGCGAGCTGGGGTGTCTGCGCCGCTGTCATCATTCTCCACGCCCTGGCTGCCCCTGACCTCTCTGCTGTCTCTGTAGTTGTGCCTCCCCCAGAATGTCAGGGTTGGGATCACACCGCACACAGCCTTCTCAGATGGCTTCTTGTGCTTGGTGATGTACGTTCCCATTTCTTCCAGGTCTTTCCATGGTGTGACAGCTCATTTCCTTTTAGCACCGAGGCATACCCCATTGTCTGGATGGACTGCAGCGTATCCATCACCTCCTGAAGGACAGCTTGGTTGCTTCTAAGTTTCGACCATTATGAGTAAAGCTGCCATAAACACCCACGTGCAGGTTTTTGTGTGGATGGAAGTTTTCACTGCCTTTGGCTGAATAACCAAGGAGCGTCATTCCTGGGTCTACAGTAAGAGTATGCTTAGTTTTGTGGGGAGCTGCCCAGAGTCTTCCAAAGTGGCTGCCTCGTTTTCACTAATGAGCGTTCCCGCCGCCCCACATCCTTGCCAGCACGTGGTGGTGTCAGAATTGTGGATTTTGGCCATTCTGGTGTATGTGCAGTGGTGTTCCACTGTTGTTCAAATGTGCTTCCCTGACGACACGTGATGTGGGGTCATCTCAGATGGTTGTCGTCTGTGATTCTTTGGGGAGGTGTCTGGTAGGACTTTTGGCTCATTTTTTGTTTGTTTGTTTTAAGATTTTATTTATTCGACAAAGATCACAAGCAGGCGGAGAGGCAGGAAGAAGGAGAGGGGGAAGGAGGCTCCCCGCTGAGCAGAGAGCCCGATGCGGGGCTCGATCCCAGGACCCTGAGATCATGACCTGAGCCGAAGGCAGAGGTTTAACCCACTGAGCCACCCAGGTGTCCCCCTTAGGCTCATTTTAAAAAAATAGGTTTGTTTTCTAATTGTTGGGTTTTAAGGGTACTTTGTGTGTTTTGGGTAACAGTCCTTTACTAAATTTTTCTTTGGGAAATACTTTGTCCCAGTCTGTGGCTTGTCTTCTCCTCCTCTTGACAGTGTGTTTCACAAAGCACACGTTTCTCCTCTCAGCGAAGTCCCGCTGATCTGTGATCTCTTTCCTGGACGGCGCCTTCAGTGCTGGGTCTGAAAAGTCGTCGCCACACCCAAGCTCGCCTAGATTTTCTCCTCTGTCATCTTTGAGGAGTTTCTAGTTTTGCATTTAACATTTAGGTCTGTAACTCCTTGTGAGTTCATTTTCGAGGAGGGATGCCCAGTTGCTCCAGCACCGTTTGCTGAAAAGATTGGTTTTGCTCATCGTACTCCTTCGCTCTTTTGTCACTGACAAGCTACATTTATGGGGCCTGTTTCTGGGCTCTCTCTTCTGTCTCTGTTGGCTTTTTACCTACTCTCGCAACAACACCACACTGTTTTGAGTACCGTGGCTCAAAAGTGAGTAGTTTGTAGAAGCCCCCGACTTTGTTCTTTCCTTCAATATTGAGTTGGCTATTCTGAGGTTTTTGCCTCTGCATATAAACTTTAGAATCAGTTTATCAATATCCACAAAGTAACTTTCTGGCATATCGATTGGGATTGCACTGAGTCTATAGAGCAAGTTGGAAAGAACTGATATCTTGACCATACTGAGTCTTCCTATCCATGAATATGGAATATCTATCTATTTGGTTCTTTAATGTTGTTCATTCGGGTTTTTATAGTTTTACAATTTTTCTCATGTGGATCTTCTACATATTTTGTAGAATCATACGTAAGTATTTAATTTTGGAGTGTTAATGTAAATGGTATTTTTCATTTCTTTTTTTTTTAAAGATTTATTTATTTATTGGAGGGAGAGAGAGAAAGAGAGAGAGAGAGAGAAAGAGAGAGAGAGTCTTCACACTGAGCATAGAGCCCAGTATGCGTCTCAATCTCATGGCCTGAGATCACGACCTGAACTGAAACTAAGAGTTGGACACCTAACCTGTGCCACCAGGTGCTCCTGTATTTATTTTTATTTCAAATTCTACTTGTTCACTGCTGGTATATAGGAAAACAATGGACTCTTGTTTATTCGGATTTGGGTGTGTGTTTTTTTTTTAAGATTTTATTTATTTATTTGACAGAGAGAGACAGCCAGAGAGGGAACACAGGCAGGGGGAGTACGAGAGGGAGAAGCAGGCTCTCCGCTGAGCAGGGAGCCCGATGCGGGACTCGATCCTAGGACTCTGGGATCATGACCTGAGCCAAAGGCAGATGCTTAACACCTGAGCCACCCAGGCGCCCCGACAACTGACTTGTATGTTAACTTTGTACCCTACGGTCTTGTTGTAATCATTTATTAGTTCCAAGAGTTTTCTTGTCAGTTCTTTCAGACTTTCTACATAGACAGCCATGTCATCTGCAAACAGAGACAGTTTTGTCTTCCTTCCCAACCTGTATACCGCCAAAACTCACAAGAGAAGAAGCAGACGTCTGAATAGGTCTTATCTATTTTTAAAAATTGAATGACTAACTAACAACCTTCAAAAACAGAAAGCACCAGGCCCAGAGGAGTTCACTGGTGACTTCTACCAAACATTTAAGGGAAAAGTTAATCTACGATCTCTTGTTCCCTTTTCTTGTCTTACTGAATTAACTAGAACTTCCGGTTTGATGTTGAAAAGGAGGGCTGAGAAAGGCCCTCCTTGCTGTGTGCTTGATCCTAGTAGGAAGCGTCTAGCGTCACGCCAGCTCTGGCTTTCGGCAGGTAGTCTTTACCAAGTCCAAAACCCTTCTGTTCTAACTTTACTGAGAGTTTTATCACGAATGGCTGTTAGATTTTGTCAAATGTGTTCTCGGTATCTATTGATATGATCCTGTATTTTTCTTTGTTGGCATATTGATATGATTGACTAATTGATTTCTAATGTTGAATCAGCCTTACATATCTAGATGGGATAAGTCCCACTTGGTCATGGTGTACAAGTTTTTATACATTGTTGGATTCAATTTGTTAATATGTTATTGAGGACTTTTCATCCGTGTTCATGAGAGATACTGTTAATGTCTTTGTCTGAATTTGATATCAGGATAATGCTGGCCACACAGGATGAGTTAGGAAGTGCTCCTTCTCTTTCCATTCCCTGGAAGAGATCGTAGGTTAACTTTTCCCTTAAATGTTTGGTAGAAGTCACCAGTGAACTCCTCTGGGCCTGGTGCTTTCTGTTTTTGAAGGTTGTTAGTTAGTCATTCAATTTTTAAAAATAGATAAGACCTATTCAGACCTATTGTGGGTTTTGGCAGATTGCATCTTTCACGGCATTTGTCTATTTTATGTAGGTCATGAAATTTGTAGTCATGGACTTATTTGTAGGATTCCTTTATTGTGCTTTTAATTCTGTGGTATCTGTAGTGATTCATTTCTGCTATTAGTAATTTGTGTCTTCTCATCTTTTCTTAGCTCGAGGCTTACTGACTTTATTGATCTTTTCAAAGAACCAGCTTTTGGTTTATTGGTTTTCTCTATTGACTTCCTGTTTTCAGTTTCACCGATTTCTGCTCTAATTCTTATTCTTTTCTTCTATGTACTTAGTATTTCTTTTGCCCTCATTTTTCTCGTTTCTTAACAGGGAAACATACATTACTGATTGCACCTCTTTCTTTTTTTCCTAACATATGCATTCAGTGCTATGAATTTCCACAGATTTTTGCTGCATTCCACAAATTTTGATAAGTTGTCTTTTTATTTTCTTTTAGTTCAAAATATTTTGAAATTTCTCTTGAGAGTTCTCCTTTGACCCATTTGTTATTTGGAAGTGTGTTGTCTAATCGCCACATACTTGGGGATTTTCAAGTTATCGTTCTGTTACTGATTTGTGGTTTAGTTCCACTGTGATTTGTATTCTTTTAAAAAATGGCATATTTCAAATGTGACTAAGACGTCACTATAGCTCTCAGATTCTGTAACGTTCCCCTGGTGTGTATTGGTTTTTGAATGTGTGTCTGTTTTCCCTGATGGTTCATTTAGCTGAACAGAAGCAGGGTTCACGTGCCAGAGAGGGATTTGGGCAAAGTTTATACAAAGCATTTTGCTCTCTCTCTCTTTGCTTTTGTCTTTCCCTGGATTTCCCCCATTATCTTCCGGCTCTAAGAGCTCTGTGGATGTTGGCCTTTGCTCTTCCGCGTAGTGAGATCGTGCGTCATCTGTTAGAACCTCATACGTCAGTGTGATGCCAACTGGGTCTTGCCATTAGGCCAAACACCGCAAGAATGGGACCTCCCCAGAGTCACTGCCTTCATCTGTGGCAGACTCATGGCCACCATCAACCACATGTAGCCCTCCCCGGTTCCTCCTAGTGTGTGTCTCATACGTTGTCTGGTGCTACGGCTGTTTGTGAGAGTGACTCTTATGGAGACGCACTCCCCGTTCCGGAAGACGGCGCGTCCACCGTCTGGCTTTGCGCCCTGGCTGGCGCTATAGTCTAATTTATTTATTGTGCCTTTTTAGGTTGTCTGACATTTTGGCCCAGAGGATCCGAGGGGTTTTGCTTTATCTTTAATTCCGATAGTTCCACTGAGCTGTGTCGGAGCCCATTTTTCCAGGGATATTTTCCAGGTACCGGGTGGACCTGGCCCTGTGAATTGGGATCTTCTGTCTCTAGAAACTTCTACTACCTTGGAGCTTCTCTTTTCAGGGACTCCAGGGACGCAGGCTGGCTCTTCCTGCCTTTTCTTTCAACCTCTTTTTCTTGGACACATTTTGCTCTTTGACTTTATCTCACTTCGAGCCCCTTGCTTGGTTTTTCCTCTCTCCTTCAGGGGTCACGTCAAACCTTCGTTCAAGTCCGCTCTCGTCTGGGGACCTTCAAGTTAGTCTTCATTCTATGTATGTCTTCTTTCCCCTTTATTTCTTTCTTGGGTTCAGTCAGTATTTACTTCATTTCTTCCTGGGAGTGTGTGTGTGTGTGTGTGTGTCCGTTTTTGTTCTTAGTTTTTGAATTTACGGCTCAAAATGATTGTCGTGCCCTGAAATGCCTGTTTGGGAATATTTAATTTAGTTTGGACTGTAGTGTTGCTGTTTTGCTTTACTTCATTTTGATTGGAAGGGATGGTACGTGTTCCTCACCTGGAATGTTTTGATCCTCATGCAGTTTTCTCTTTATAACAGCTTTTAATTTTTTTCTTTTGCTAAACAATGTCCCCAAACCTAAGTTCCTGTGTCTTGACAAATTGTGTGTGTGTGGATTTGCGCACATGCACGCACACACGCACGTCATGTCACGAACACACATGTGCTCACGCACGCACACATGCGCGCACACGCTTACACACTCGCACGCAACATGAATTGCACGCATGTTGTGTGCGCGCACACAGATGTATGCACACACCCATGCCTCAAACACGCGTGTGCACACACAAAGACACACATGTGCACACACACACAGGCACAGGCACACATGCGGGGCGGAGGAGAGACAGTCTCTACATGACGGCTCTGAAAGTAGCCAAGCCAGGGTGGGAATGGAAAATCTAGAAGTTTGGACTTTCCGGCTATTCTTTTCTTTTCCCTCCCTTCAGAGGTGTCAAATTCTTCTCTTCATAGTGGAAGGATTCTTACCTATGTGCATTTTGTGGGCAGGGCGGTCAGGTCGGGGCAGCTTAGGGGGTCCTGAGTTACCCTCCTGTTACGGTAGCACAGAGAGGGATGTGCTCTTCTGTGCTTTCTGCCTGCGAGATCCTGGATTTCTCCCCTGGTTTCCCCCGCTGGCTTGCCGTCTCCAAAGGACGCCTTCCCCTCCTCGCCCCAGAAGAACCGCCGTTCTGAGACTGCCCTCCTCAAACCCTGTGTGCACGTCCAAGGGCCTCCCCCGTGGTCGGTGCTCTGGCTCATCAGGACTCTTCTGGCACTTTCCCAGTTGTGATGGGCTGCCTCTCCCTGGAGGTGCTTCTGGCTCTGGCTCTGCTTCTGTTTTCCATACTTGTGCCACTTCCACTCAGCTTTCTGCTGCGAGAGCTCAAGAAATAGTCCTGTTTGAAATTAATGTTTACTTTTCTATCCACAGTGAATTTTTAATTTTTGGCGGCCTTTGCCGTGCTGAGTGGCATGATTCTTAGAGGCTGTTGAGAAAGATTCAGATTCAGGTGGTCTTTCTTATCTTGCCTGCCAGGAAGTCCCAACACCTGTGCCACATCTGTTTAATAGGGAACTGTTCATATCTTGAAACGAGTAACCTCGCGGAAAGTACGGAGGTCACTTTCAAATAAAAAGAGCAAAGAATTTGGAAGTAAATACAAGGGAGTGTGTGTCCACTCAAAACTCGCCCGTTCCATAAAGAGCCCACGTTCCCCTGAAGGAGATGACGTGATCACCTCCTGACAAGCCGGAGCCCAGGTTCCACCGCGATCGCCCCATCAGCCGCTGGCTCACGGCAAAGATTTCCAGTAAAGAGGACACGCTCCGTGAAGGCTCAAGGTGCTTTTTGCTTAGCCTTTTTGGAAGTTAGAGTCTCTAGATGAGAAGATCAGGACCAATCTTGGTGTCTTCAAAGAGGTGTGTTCACGCCTCCACCGTGACCATGGACGTGTACCTCTCTCCTTTAGTTCTGTTGGCTTTCTATTGAAAAATCACAGACCAGGGATTCACATATTTTTCTGCTGGATTAACCATTTTATCATGAGGAAATGTCCCTTTGTGCCTCTGGTAATGTTTCCTTCCTTGAAGCTTCGTGTATGTAATGTCAGGTAAACCATTTGCTTACCCTTTGAATGCTTTTCCGTTCCCTTACGTTTCTCTCGCAGACTTTCTGTGTTATACTGAAGGCGTGTCTGTTGTGAGCCACATAAAGGTGGATTTGGTGTTGATATTTTTACCTACTCGTTAGCAATCCCAGAGACTCACGTGGAGTAGTCTATTTGCAATTGGTGAATTACCGAGATACTTGGATTTATATCTACCATATTTCCTCCTATTTAGCATCTCTTTTATATTCTGTTCTCTCTCATGTCTTGCCTTTTTTGCATCAATAAAAATTTTAATTACTCCATTGTTTCCTTCTTTTAGCTTTTACAAGTCACCTAGGGGCTACTCTAGCAGTTAAAACAGGCACATTTATTTATTACAATCTAATACAAATAATCGCTGCAGCCGCTCCCTGTCAATGCCAGAAACGTGGACTAACTTAACCCTTTAAACCCTACTGCTTCTTGTTCCGTGGCCGTACGTTGTAATTCAACACACTCCATCCTAATCATCTCTCTGGCTGGCCGGTCTTTAGCAGATGTTCATTTGTGTTTGTCCATATATTTGCCTTTTCTGTCACTTCCTGTTCCTCTCTGAAATTCCATGTTTTTCACTTGGGTCATTTTCTTTTTGTCTGAAGAACTCTCTCGAGGATTTCTTTTGGGACGGCTTTCCTGGCAACAAAAAGCCTCTCAGTTCTTTGTTGCCTGAGCGTGTCTTCACGACACCTTCGTTTTGGGAGGTGATTTAAGTAGGCGCAGAATTCCGGGCTGGGGGATACGGTTTCAGCATTTCACAGATGTTATCTTATTGTGTTTGGACTTCCATTGTTTCTGCCAAGAAGTTGGCTGTCACTCTCATCACCATCTTTTGAAGGTGATGAGTCTTTTTTTTTTTTTTTTTTCCCGGCTCCTTCTAGGATTTTATCTTTCATTTTCAGAAGTCTTAATGTGATGTGTCTTAAGTGTGGCTTTCTTCGTATTTTTTCTGCTTCTGATGTTGTGGGTTTTGAAGGATTGGTTTCCTTGATTGTCTTTTCAAGCATTGCCTCCTTGTCGTTCTTTATCTCTTCTCCTGAGACTCTAATCACTGCATGTTCAACCTTTTAACCTCATCCCATTTGTCTCCAACATTTTTTTTCACTAATATTTTTCTCTTGCATCAACTTGGTTATATTCTATTAACCTGTTTTTCAGTCTACCGGTTCTGTCTTCTGCTCTGTCTGACCTGCTGTTCTCCCATTTCGGATACTGTATTTTTTCTTTGGTTCTAGAATGCCCTCTGCCGCTTTTCTCCATCTTTCCCTCCATTTTCTTAATCTTACTCAGCATGGTAATTTTTAAAGTCTTTGCCTTCTCAGTCACTCCAGGGTCACTCCAGGGTGTGTTTCTAAGGTCTGTGCTTTCTCTTGGTTTTTGGATGTGTGGTCCTGTCTTTTGTTGTGACAATTTTTGATCAGATGCTAAGCATTGTGAATAAAGCACATTGTAGAGGCTGCTGTTGATGCTGTTCCCTCGAAGTGCTCTTCCTTTCCCGCTGCTCGGGTGACTTCAGTCTGTCAGGTACTCTGCTGGGTCACATGGAGCTGCGGCTCTGGCAAGTTCTGTCTCCTTCTGACTGCCCTCTGGTCCCTTAGGGTTTTCAACTGAAAGCCTGCTGTGTTCTTTTTGACCCCTCCCTTTGGTGGGTCCTGGAGTCTAAGCTTTGCTATGACTCTGCTTCTCCAGGGCTCTCCACATATCAACACATGATAACCCCAGAATTCACCACCTGACCTGAGGGGAAAACTGGCCAGTCCTTCTGACCACCCCCTCCCCAGGTCTCCACTGAGATTTGCACTGGTCCTTACCAGTGGTTCCCAGGTGCAGTGCCACAGGGCTCTCAGCCTCCTGCCAGTGCCTCAAGTAACAGGTGCCCCCAGAAACAAAGCAGGTACAGGAGTTAGCTTGCCTTGCTGGTCCTCCCTCTCCAAACCCCTCCTCCTGATGCCTTCCAGCAGCAATCCCGTGTCCTCGAGAGTTGTCTCTGGTTGTTCTCAGTAGGGAGGAGGGCCTCACACTAGCTTTCATTCCACCTGCAACCCACTGTTGGGATTCTGAATGGGCAGCTCCCTGGGCTCTAATGTGTGCATCCTTTGTGAGGCTGGGAAATGCCCACTCTGTGGGCTAGATATCCCTCCCCATTCTGCTGCAAAACATCAAGCATTGCTTCTAAGTGGGAAAACTAATGGGTCTCAGCTCTGCTCAGGTGCCTTAGGGACTCCATATGCAGAGTGAGTATAGTGAATCCCAAACTTCCCACTGCCAGATGGCAATCCCAGTCACTCTCTTGTCCCACCCCAGGGCACTGAAGGCAAGTGACAACGAGACAAGAGTTTAATGATGTGGCGCATGACGGGCCTGAGTAAACTGGGTGTTCCCCTTCAGAGCTCACGTGCCCCTGGAGCTCATTGACTCCTGTAACTCATCTCAGTTAATTCTTGTAACAGAATTAAATTCTTGGAACAGAAGGCTGTGAAGCATTGCTATTATAGCCCATTTCATGGATGGGGAGGGTGGAGCATGCAGGCTGCATTGCTTGCCCAGACCCAAGATGGAATTTGAGTCTCTGGGCTCCAGGGCCTGAGTTCTGAACCACTGCATGTACAGCTCTCACCCTTGAATGGCTCCCTGGGACCTGGCCTTCCAGACCAGCCCCGCCTGCTCTCCACTTCCAGCGCTTGGCTGGATCAGCTCTGACCTGCGGCTTGCTCCCTTGAGGCTGCAGATTTCCACACACTTTGGCCAGGGTGCCTCATGGGTCTGGTCCAGCCACCGCCCAGCCACTGCCCAGCCACTGCCCAGCCACTGCCCTGCCTGTGCCAGGTACCAGTGCCCGGGTGGCCCAGGAGGGACATCAGCCAGAGGGCCAGTGAAGGCACTAAACCTGGGACTCCCTTGGGTCCATACTGCTTGCTGAGTAGTGCCTGCTCCGTGCCGTGGGTAAGGCCCTAGGGATGCTCGATGCAGCGAGATTGCCTCAGGGCCTTGTTATGTGTCATCGGTGAAGCAGGACTTGGGGTGAGGCCAAGCCAGGGCTGGCTCGGCCCCAGGATGCCATGTCTCCCTGGCATTGGTTCTCCTGTCCCTGAACCCACAAAACCAGCTTCCCACAGTTGTAAGGGCCCAAGGGCGATGACACAGAGGAAATAATCTGTCACTTGTAAAACGCTTTCCGCGGTGTTTCTGCACCCTGGCTGTTGGGCCTCCTCTCTCCTGTCCAGCAGATGCTCCCTGGCCACGTGGGCATTTTTCCCTGAGAGGTTTTAGGACCAGGGAACAGGGTTTTTCCAGAGAGCCAGTGTGTGGCCATGTGCAGAGGGACGGGAAGGCTTTTGCATGCTTCCTCTAGACTGTAGCTCGGGAGGCAACTTGCAGGGCCCTCAGCCCCAGGTGGGAGCCCTCGTCCAGCTGCGTGTGCCACGTGTACCCTCTGAGACCAGCTGGAGCCCAGGTGTTCATGCCCCTTGGGGACCACACGCCGGGGCTGGAGTCTGAACTCAGGCTGTCACGGGGCTGGGTCCTCTGGATGGCTCTGAGGGAGGGCCCATCTTGGGGTTCACTGGGATTAGATGCATCACTCCAACCTTGGGCTGCATGTCCCAGGGCCCCTGGGTGTCTCCTTTTTTTCTCCCTTATAAGGGCAGTGAGTGTAGGGTCCACTGGCATCCAAGGTGACCCCATCTCAAAGACCCTTTTGCCAAATAAGGTCACCATTACAGGCCTGGCCATGGGCATGTCTTTGGGGCCACCACCCAAACCAATATTTCTCACCTTCAGACTTTCTGAACTGTGATGCATAGTCAGGAAAGCATTTCTTCGTCTTGACCCTAAATGCATGTGCACACACTCATGACCTTAGAGGGAATACAGTCTCATACACTCCTCCTGTTTTCTGTGACACACGGTGGTGTTTCCTGTTCTGTTCCTTCTCCCATTTCTCCGTCTGTCACAGACTCACTCAGTTGACCCCCGCGACCTGCTTGTGGCCTGCAGCCTGGATCAAAGTCTCCTCTCAGGTAGGGCCAGCCCTCGGTGTAGCCCCTGACCTGCCGGTTCCACGCTGGCGACAGTGGTATTGACGAGTGAGGGAGGGAGGCGGGGGCTGTGTATCTCACTCAGCTGAGAACCTTCTGCATGAACATGTTCCCAGCAGCGGTGTTCATGGGACGAAAGGATGGGGTGACCCAAGTGCCTGCTAACAGGACGGCCTCCCTGAGTACCACGGCCCCCAGGAGCAGGGTTGGAAATGTGTTGGGAACCTGGAAAAAGGCTCGTGACACAGTGTTGAGTGAAGAGCCTCAGAGAAGGTGTGCACATGGCCCGTGCTGTGGCTGCAGGCCACAGGCCCGGGCAACGCCTGGTCTGTGGGAGACGCCCGGTCGCGTCTGCTGAATGCTTCAGTGAGCCCTGCACACCCACCCCCTTCCCGCCGCCTCCAGCTCATCTCCCGCACTGGGCCAGCCTGCTTGGTTCCTCTTGGCCGTGTCCCCGGGAACGCAGGCCGCACGGGAGTGGGCATCTCAGTGGGGGCCCCAGACGCAGGGTCCAGCATGCATGGGGGGCAGGGTGACGGCGGATGGTGACGGCTGGGGTGCTTTATCGTTTCCTTGTTTGCCAGGTCATTTGTAATGTGGGTCATTTTCTTTCAAGTGGAAAGGGTTTATTTTTCTGTATGAACAAAATGGCACCAGAGAAGCTGGGCCCCACGCCCTGGGCAGGGCCTGAGCTGGATCCCCCACCCTCGTATGCCGGCTGTGCAGCGCCGTGACGTCCTGCCCCCCACCCCCGGCCTCCCTCCCCCGCCAAGCAGGCTGTCCTCTCCTGGCCCAGTGCTGGTGCACCCCGCCCCCCCCACCGGCCGAGGCTGGACGTGGGGCTGCAAGGCCCCGGTGGTGAGTCAGCCTCCCGCTCACAGTGCCGCGCGATCGGAGCTCATTTCTGCAGCACTCGCTAGGCAGAGTCTTCCCACCTGGGTCACATCTGCCACACGCCCTGGCTGCCTGCCGCCGGGAGCCTCGTGTCCGCACCCTGTGTCCATGGCCTGGACACAGTGCCTCCCACACAAGAATTGTTCAGCCCCAGCCTCGTCCTGGGGAGGCACGGCAGCCCCGTTGTGGCATTGAGGTGGGGTCGTGGCTCAGGGAGGCAAAGGGACCGAATGAGGCCACGCAGCCAAGGGGCTGCTGATCAGGACCTGGAACCTGGGCTGTGTGGCCCGGTCCCCCTCCGCACCTCGTCCGGGGAGGGGGCCACCCGATGCCGCTGGCTCTGCCCCAGCCTCTAGCTCACGCCTGCACCCTCCTGTTTTCTCCCCTCCCCTCGCCCCCAGCCCGGGAGCCCCGAGATGTTGGACACCCCAGGGCGGTGTCCTGGCAGGTACCTCTCCTGCTGAGGCCACAGTTCTTAGGTCCTTCCCACCTGCCCGTGAGAGCCCCCCCACCCCGGGCCAGACTCGGAGGGACGGTCGGCCCCCCACGGGGAGTCTTCACTCGCTCACTGTGCAGTGATTTGCGGCTGGTCTCGGGGTCCAGGCGGGGTGCTAGGCTGCTGCCCGGAGCTTGGAGATTTGGACGAGGCAGTCATTACAGACGCGAAAGTGGGCCACGTGCCCCGCGTGCTCTGGAGCCGAGGAGAGCGTGACATTCCCACCGGGAGCTCACCGGGTGGGCTGGGACGGGGAGCTCTGGGCGCGAAGGTCCCAGTGCTGCTGGCCCACCCGAGACACGGCCGGCGGAAAAACCCGGCAGTCCAGGACCCCCGGTCCACAGGCCCCTCCGAAAGCGTATCTGGTTACTGCACCAGAACTCAGTCTGCGGCTGTGCCTGGGGTGGAAAAAAGAGGGTGTTTCAGGAAAAGTGTGCAGTGTTCTGTGGAAAAACCACGATGATGGGAGCTGGGTGAGAGGAGGATAGAGAAGAACGTGCCTGTGGGTACGTGTGTGTGCACGTGTGCGCCGAGTGTGATCTCGCGTGTGCATATGGGTGTGGGTGTGCACATGGTGTGAGCGTGACTGGGGGTGTGCTGGTGTCTGTGTGCCCTGCGCTCTGGGCCCTGGGTTCCTTTTCTGTGAAGATTTCCGCCTGTTTCCTGCTGTGGTCTGGTCCCTGGCGGGAGCTGAGCTGGGACAGGTGTGTGCCCGCTTTGGAACGGGGCGCCACCTTGGCCTTGGGGGCAGGACTGACCCCCCAGCCTCTGTGGCACCGTCTGGGCCACCCCCACTTTTCCCCTCCTGGTGCCTCGGGGGCCCGGAGCCAGCTGATTCGGGGCCCGCCCTGCCCCTGTCCCCACCGTGCTCCCCGCACCTTCCTAGGCTCCTGCCCCTAGTGGGCTTCAAGTTTCCTTAAATATTTTAAAAATCACATCGGATGGCATCCTGGTAAATAAGACTTTGCTCCTGACTTCCGACGCCGGCCACATCCCGGCCACACGGATTTCCCCAAGGTTTGAACCGGAGGCCCATTCTTTACCCTTCTCCTAAAATCTTGTCCCGGGCACTTTAAGGGAGGTTTTCGATAAAGAGGCCCTTTCTGATGGAAGGAAGGGGTGGGGTCAAGGACACTCGGAGCCTCCCCGGGGAGGCAGTGGGCGCCGGGCACAGCCTGGAGCCAGCTCTCCCTGGGGTCTGCGGGCTGCTGGCTCCGAGCAGGCTTTCTCTCCTGTGCCTGCCGGGCCGCCACGTGGCCGCTGGTGGGACACCCCGTCTGTGTGCCCGTGAGCCCGCGGCTGGAGGCCTTGCCCCGGTGTGTGTGTGCTGAGGGTCTGAACAGCTTCCTGGTCTCCGGAAGCCTGACTGTCTGGACAAAGGCTGTGGGCTGGCCTGTGTCCCCCAGCGAGACACGCTCTGCCCCTGACCTCACACACAGGAAGGGCCTTCGCAGGTGTGATCCAGCTAAGATGGGGTCATCGGGGTGGGATCCTTTAAGGACAGAGGCCTCGGGAGCTGGGGGACACCAGAAGCCGCTCTTCCCCGGGAAGTGCCAACAGCCACCAGCCCTGCTGACACCTTTGCTGTGGACGTCCTGCCTCCGGGCTGGGGACAGACGTCTGGGTGCAGGCCATCTCATCGAGGGCCCACTGGGGCACACCAGCGCACTCCTGCAACAGTCCCTGGGGGGAGGACACGGGTGTGGAGATGGCCGGCCCCTGCCCCCAGGCCCCCCCGCCCGCCACACGCCCTCCACAAAGGGGTACTTGCGGCACATGGCACAGACCCACCCGTCTGCCCTCGTCCCGTGCGCCTCCCCTCCCCGGGCTCTTGGGTCTGTCACACCCTTATGTCCACCCCCTCCCTCCCCCGTCGAGCCTGGAGCCTTGGATTTCAAAGCAAAGGACACTGGGAGAACCATTACCCTGCAGGGTCACGAGTTGAAATTCCAGCCCTGGGAAGGAATTCTCGCCCTGCAGAAGCGCCACAGCCTCCTCGTTGGGCCCCCGCGCTCTGCAGGTCCTGCTCAGAGCATGGGGAAGAGCTCGTTGCGGGCGACCCTGAAAGCCGCTGGCCGCGGGGGGTCTCTAACGGCAGGAGCCCCTTCGCGCCCGGGGCTGGGACAGTGCCGAGTGCCTGGCAGGGTCTGCGTGTGTGTCCGTGGGAGGGGATCCGTGGCCTCAGGGATGTGTCTACCCTTTCTGTGTGCTGCCTCGCTCCCCTGTCCCAGGTGCCCCCGCCCCAGGGCACAGCATCCCTCTTTCGCTCTTGCCGTGACTCCAAACTGGCATCTCTAAGGGGCCCTAACCACCCCGACCGACTCGATGCCCACGTAGATTGGAAGCGTGTTGTGTCCTAAGGCGGCCGGGACAAAGAACCACTTTCTGGGGGCTTACAGCCGCGGAATGTCTTCTCTCAAAGTTCTGGGGGCAGAAGCCCAGAACCAAGGTGTTGGCAGGCCCGGCCCCGTCAGGGTCTCCGGCAGGTGGCTGCATTGTCACGCGGCCCGAGGCAGAGCACATCGGAGCCGTCTGGGACCCTGGCCACGTGTCTTAGGTCTTGTCTCCCTGTCTGGCTGTGGGGTCCCAGGGCGTGCGTACGAGGATGGCAGCAGGACCCCTGAGATGGGGGCCCAGCACCCGGCAGACTCTCGCTCTGCTCTCAGCTGCGGCAGTCGGTAGTGTATTTTGAAGGCTGACCCTGAACTTTCTAAACTTGCAACTTCTGTTTCTTATAACACACTCTCCCTCTAAAATATTTGGAAAACACAGAAAAGTAGATAAAGAAGCAAAAAGAGCCCAAGGACTGTTACTCAAGCTTTGTTTACTTCCAGCATTTTTCCCCCATGAAATGTTTCAGGAGTTGGGACTGACCCGGAAAACGGTTTTCATGCTGCCCTCGGGAGGCCTGCTGGGTCCGACGCCACACACGGGTTCTGTTTTTAGGGACAACACTAGGGTTTGGAGCAGGTCCTGGAGTGCGAGGGCCACGGGGCCACTTTGGCCTCTGAGGATGGGCTGGCCCAGTCCCGGCCGGAGCCTCGCCATCCGCGGCCAGTGCCCGGCCCCTCAGCAGTCGCGCTTTCGGGCAGTTCCGTCCTTCCGAGCCTTCAGACCTAAGCGGATTTCTCTGCATCTCACTGAAACGGGTCAACCGAAGGAACACTGAGAAGTCAAGACCAGGAAGAAGAGATAAAAATCGATGTAAAATTTTCACCAGTTTTCCAATATTTTTCCTCAAGAAGCAGTAGTTGAGTCAGTCTGCTGAGGGCCCAGATGGAACAGTGCGTGGACACGGCCTCCCCCGCCGGCCCGGAAGCCCCATCCTGGCAGACGTGGGGGGACCTCGGCTCTGAGGCACAGGGGCACCTGTACGCATGTGTGACTGTGCGTGTGACTCTGCTTATTCCGGCCCCTCTGCAATGCCCAAGGGGCCCCGGCAGGGAGGACAGGCGGTTGGCCCTTCCCCGGCGGCTTCACGTTGGAGAACCCCGGCCATGCCCGCTGGGTCTGGGATCTGCAGCAAAGGGCCCCCTTTGCTGGGGCCCCTCCCGTTTCCCGACCTGCTCTGCCCCGGTGCCGCTACATCGCACTGACGACAGATGGAGATCTTGGTTCCACTGGGACTCCAAGGACGAGAGGTCAGTCGCGCAGTCTTCCCTCTTCCAGCGGAGGCCTGGAAGCCATCGGGCAGGCCCGTCCGATGGGCCCTTCGGGTCCTTGTGGAGAAGCCACCGCAGTGCCCTGTGACAACTGAGAACACTGTCCTCGGCCTCTGGGTCACACGCAGGTGGCAGGTGGCCCTGAACACAGTGGATGTAGCCTTGAGGAAAGGTCACTGGGCTGGTGCTTCTGGGCCCTGACCGGGTGACATTCGGAGCTGCTTCTCCAGGCTCGGGCACTCACATACTTGGGGCCACATGCCTCTCATGGAAGGAGCAGGGTGCATGTGGCTCACGATCTGGCAGGAGAGCCGGCTGGTATGGCCACTCAGGCCAGCAGGGGTGCAGCTGCCCTTGACCTCTGCTCATGACCCCCAGAACTTGCTCAGCCTCCCACTGCCCCACCCCTGCCCGCCGACCCAGGGGGAGGATCCGGGCCTGAGGTCCATACCAGCCGCCCACACTGCCACACGACCGGTGTGCCATGGTGGGGATGCCCTGAGCGCCTTGTTCTGGAGGTTTCCATGACAGGGAAGTTGCACACACAGGTGTCCGGATGCACGGCAGGCAGATTCCTGGTGACCCGCATCGGAAGGTGTTTGGGGAAGTCGGCCGAGTGCTCTCCCAGCCGGACGTGGAACGGGCGCCCACACCTGTGCCTGGGACTGGCCTGCCTCCTCCCTTGGGGAAAGCAGGCCTGGGAGGTGGGCCCTGGTGTGATGTCTGGCTTGCTCAGGAGGCAGGACCGCCTCAGGGGAGCGATGCTGCTCCGTCAAGGGTAGGGACTGTCCCCGACGGGATGCGGGACACGGGAAGCCCACTGGCGCCTGCGTGCTCGTCTGTGGGGCGAGGGGTGCGCGGCTGTGGTTCACATTCTGTCCTCTTGCTGCCTCCCCGGCCCCAGAGCCAGGAGAACCCTCGGCGATTTTGAGCCTCGGGGTGGGGGTTTGGCCCATGTGTGAGTGGGTTTTTCACTTGTGGTTGCCATGAGAACTTGTGCTATGTAAGTGTTCTGAAACACGGAATTATCTTCTTTCTGTCCGAGCGAGCGCCCTGGCGTTGGTGGGACCGTGCCCTTCTGAACCTGTGTGGTCAGGGATAGGCTCGCGAGGCAGCGCTGTGGGCCCCTGAGTTCACGGCTCAGCACACAGGTCTGCCGCCCCCCAGGAGCACCAGGGATCTGAGAACAGGCAACTTGAGATTCACGGGGGCTGGGATTCTGTGCCACGGAAGCCAGGGGTGGCGTCACTCTGGGGCAGGGAGGCTGCTGCTCTGAGGGCACAAGGACCCTGGCCAGGGAAGTGCAAGGCCCGGGTCACAGCCCGGGGCACCAGAGGGAGCAGCCAGGTCAGCCTGTGGGGACTGGCCATCTTGTGTGGGGTCGAGCATCCTCCCAGGGCCCCGGAGTCTGCCTTGCTGGGGGCGGTCGCTGCAAAATGCACTGTGCACGTGGGAAGACAGTAGGCGTGTCTCTGAGCTTTGGGGTCCCTGGTGATTCTGCCATACATGTCCCAAAGCCTGGACTGTCCCCACATGGGAGAACGGGGGGACAGTCTGGACGGAGCACGTGCCTGCTCAGGGGACTACAGAGCAGAGTATAAAACAGGAATTCGGTCAGCAGCCGTTGGGTCTCCCCGCTGGGCTCCCTGGGCTGCCCTCTGCACCCGCGCACTCCATGTCCCCGGATGAAAGTCTGCTGTGCTCAGTGCTCTGCGGAAGGACAGAGACTCAGCCTGGGTTGTGGCTGCCCCTCCCCCTTCCCGTCCCTGTGCCGTCCCAGCCTGTGGCCTCGGGGGGTGAGCCCCTACGCCCTTCCTTTCTAACAGCTCCAGTCTTTGGGTTTGTCTCCTGTCAGGACCAGCCCCTGCTCAGCCTGGGAGCACCCGCTCTGCACGTGCCCGAGCAGGTCTGTGCATGATGGGGCCCCTGGTCTGCCCTCCGTCCCCCGGGGTAGAGTCTGGCTGCCCCCGAGCAGACCAGCAAGCTAGGTGTGAAGCCAGTGCCGTGGGACCACATCCCCAGCTCTCCCCCGGCTGTCCCGCGGGGTCCCTAGAGGGAGACCAGACCCCTCCAAGATGTCCGTCCCTGCCACAAAGACACCCAACTGCTGTCCTGGGTTAGGACGCACTAGGGTGTGGCCACGGACCAAACCGCCACCCCTCCCCTGGGTTCCCTCAAGTAATAGATTTCCCGTGTTCGGCTTTCTGTTTCCAAACAGAGGAGCAGAAAGGGCGGAGTTCCCACACGGCCTCTCAGCCCTCCACCCCGGCCACGCACCTCCCCTAGTGACGCCCCGTGTTGGAGCCGTGGGCGAGCCGGCAGGAACGAGGACCACTGACCACGGTGTGGCTCGGGGTTGCTGGTGGTGGTTCAGTCACGTGTGTAAGACACGCGTCGTCGTGGGGGCATCACAGCGGGTAGGGCCCAGGCTGACCGGGTCCTTCCCACCCTCAGTCTGCCCCCCGCAGCCCCTGGGCCTTCTCCTGCCTGCGGAACGTCCGGGCCGGCTCGTCCTTGGCCAGAGGCACTTTCTATTTCCCGCTTCTCTCTTGGTGACTCGAGGGCCCGTTTCTGCAGATGCCAGCTCGCCTGTGGTGTGGACGGCCGCACTGTGTCGGTCCACGTGTGCGCAGGATGGTGCAGTGGCGGCTTCCGGTTCGGGCAGTGGTGAGCCCATTGCTCCGATTCCCCGCTGACCGGTTCTCTGCGGCCCAGACTGGGGCGCCCGTGTCCACTTGCCCAGAGGCCCCCGCTCAGAGGGGACCTGGCAGCTGTTCCATCCGTGTTCGCTGGGCTGGGCGGTGGGAGTGAAGGGAGGCGGACTCTGACATGCAGAGGGACGGAGAGGAGGCCCTGAGGTCCCGGCGTGGGGAGGCAGAGCCAGGGCCGTGGCGTTCCTGGAGGACGGCCAGAGGACGGGGTCCCGGAGGGAGGGGAGGGCCCTGAAGAGATTCCCTCTCAGGCCGCCGCAGGAGCCTCTCTTGGCTCAGTGCCTCCCTCCTGACCTCCTGGGCTGGGAGCCGGGGACTGCAAACCCCACTTCATTTAGACTCTAAATGTCAGATCCAAGAGCGGTCAGGACCCAGGCCTGCAAAGTGAAGTTGGTCTTTTCTTATCTTCACTGAAGACGGCTTAGTTCTCCATCATCTCGAGCGGTGGGGGTCAGAGCCAGGGCGGGAGCATGACCGTGGGCACAGCCCCCAAAGCCCACTGTCCTTACTGAGAAAAGCAAGGGATTCTGTTCGGTAGCAGAAGCGCTAAGTGCGGTGCCTGCTTGCTGGTCTGCAGACCCAGCCAGCGCACCCTGTCCCTGCCGTCCCCACTGTGGGCGCCGGGACACAGGTCCGCCATCATCGGGTCCCTCACCTCTCTTCACTGACCTTTGTGGAGTCGGGTCCCCCGACGGGCAGGTGGCAGGCCTCATCCTGCAGGTTGGCCAGGGTCAATCGGAAGGCTGTGTCCGCGTTCGCGGTGGCCGAGACACGTCGGCCCTGGCATGGGCGGGGCCGTGGTCACACTCGAGGCCCTCCCTCTGCAGGTCCTCCCGACTGCTGCTTGTCTCACAGTCCAGGGCGGGGAGTGAGGTGAGCAGGCCGGGAAACGATAGAAAAGCGGTTACATCTTGTCCTCGTCTGTGGTTGAAGAAAATGAGGACGATTCTTCGTAACTGTGACTTGGGCAGAAGGCATCCAGGGAACCATAAGATGCCTTTATCCCCTGCCGCGCCCAAAGATAAGGCTAGGAATGCGCTGTCTGACTCCAGCCGGCAGCCTGCGCCTTCCCACCAGATCTCTGCCGGCCCTGCTGGCTCGGAGCACGGCCACTGTCCTCTCATCTCCGCTTGAAGCTGCCCAGCATGTGGGTGTTAGGGGGCGGGGTGGGCGGGTCAGCAGGCTGCGCCAGGACCAGCTTCTACTCTGGGGCACTGCCCTCTGCCCCCTCACCCTAAGCCCCTGCTCTCCAGGGCAGGGCGGACGTGGAGCCCAAGGGCACGACGGCCCTCAACAGCATCCTGGACATGCCAGCTGGCTGGGGCGGCGGGCGGCGGCCCGTGAGGGTGGGCAGAGGTGTTGGAGTAAGCCGTTCCCGGTCAGGGCCAGTCCCGAAGTGTGGAAATGACTCACCTGAGGGACATGGGGACGGGACTCGAAGCCGGGACAGACGTGTGTGTGAGACCCTGGGCAGCAGAGGGGGCCTCGCTCAGCGGCGCCAGTGCACCCCTCCTGACCCCGCCTGGCTTTGGGCCGTTTTGGAGACGGGGTGCATCTCCCAGCTGTGTCTGTAGCCCGGGGCCTCCTCAC
This sequence comes from Mellivora capensis, assembly GCA_004024625.1. Classification (NCBI taxonomy): domain Eukaryota; kingdom Metazoa; phylum Chordata; class Mammalia; order Carnivora; family Mustelidae; genus Mellivora; species Mellivora capensis. The sequence continues at coordinate 138,757 of PISX010001216.1, forward strand.
GCTGGCGGCAGGCTGCTGGGAAGAGAAGGGCTCTGCTGGTGCAGAAGGTTCCCCCCACCCCCATGCCCCCCGGCCTCGGGCTCTCCTCAGCTTGCCCCGGGGACCCCCACTGCGTGCCGGGCATGGCCACTGACCCTCCGGCGGTGGGACACGGGTGTGCGGCTCCGAAGCCGGGGGCTGGCACGAACCTGGTCATCCCGAAGACACCACCCCCACCAGTGACCCCGCGGCTGGGACAGCGGCTCACGCGTCCCTCCCACACGAGTCCTCTTCGTGCATGTGTCACACACCCATGCACAGGGACATCTGCTCGCGGGTCTGCTCACCACGTCAGCTCGCACGCTCCTCCGGGGCCTTCGTCGCAGGTCCGTGGCGCGGGCACAAGCGCGTCCGTTCATGGCTGTAGGAGAAATGGATTCGCGAGGAGCCCGAGAGGCTCAGGGGAGGGACCCAAGTCCTGGGGCTGCGGGCCACACCCCCCTCACTGAAGAAGGTCGAGGGGTCTGCACAGGTTGAGCACAGACCTGCCAGGCGCTACCGGGGTGCGAACTGGAGAAGAGGCGAGGTGTTCGGTGTCCTAGAGATGCCTGGGCTGTGCGAGCTGCTGCTCCCCTGGGTGCAGCCCCCGGGGGACTTGACCCTGGCCTGTGCCCGAGGAAGCCCGTGCCTGGGGCTGCTGCACTTTGGGTGAAGCCGGACAGGCCTCCTGAAGCTGGACATGAAGCTGGGGGGCCCTCCCCGCATCCCCAGAGAGCGTGCAGACCCAGAGCCATCCCGCCCTGAGGACCTGCTTTCAGGAACGACCTCCGTGATCCTGAACCCTGCAGCCCAGAGCCCCAAAAGCAGCCGGTGGGGGTCCCGGGGCTCTGTTCTCGGTTCCTCCTCCTGCAGCAGCGGTGGTGGCCCTCTCTGGGCATCCCCAGGCGTTCTGTGGGCCTCAACCGCCTGCATCGCTGGCCAAGAGTGGTGAAATCAGCCGGACTCTTGCTGCCCCGGCCAGACTCCGGAGAAGACAGGACGCCGGACGCTCCCAGCGCCTGACAGTCAACACTTGCCACTTCCCCGTCTCAGGGCTGCTGCCACAAAGCCGGGATTCGGGCTGTGGGGGCCCTCAGGGCTGGGCTTCCCTTTCCCGCTTCTGGTCGGGCCATCCCTCGGCGCCCCAGGCACCTGGGGGAATGGACCATCTGCCCCAGAAAGACCCCACAAGAGATTCAGGCAGATGCTTCCAGAGGGGCGTCGAATGCAGGAGGTGCCGGCTGGGGCCAGGCTCGGGCCAAGCCCTGGGAACGCCTGGTCCATTTCCGAGGGGCCTAGGGAGCATGACTGGGCAGGGAGCCCGTTCCTGGAGCTGCTTGCTTTGGGGCGAGGGTCCCAGAATTCTACCCCCGCACAACTTCGCTCTGTAGCTGAGGTGGCGAAGCCGTCGGGGCTGGTGGGGCATCTCAGGGCACCAGCGGTGGGGACTCCGAAGCAGCTGCTGGGGGCCTTCACGGCCTTTGGCAGCCCTGGGTGCAAATGGGACAGAGGCTCCCTCCCCGGGGCACGGCGCCCTCCCGAGGGCATCTGACCGCCGGCCGGCGGGGGCAGGGAGACCGCTCCCACCCTCCGCTGGAGGTGCCCATCATGATTACAACCACCCGCACTGCCCCGCGCTGCCTCCCGTGCCGCCCACGCCTCGGCCCTGCCCTCATGGCCCGAGACACATAGCACCTTGCCAAGGCCCTGCAGCTGCCGTAGCGTCGCCACAGGCTGCGGCTTAAAGCGACAGAACGTGTTCTCCCTTGGCCTGGAGGCTGGAGGCAGCCCCCTCGGTGGCTCCAGGAAGGGTCCTTCCTGCCTCGTCGGGCTCCTGGGGGCTCCCAGCATCCCTGGTCCTCTTCTCTGTGTGAGTCTGGCCATCTCCTCTCTCCTACTAAGGGCACCTGTCACTGAGGCGGGGCCCACTGAATTCAGTGTAATCTCGTCTGAGTCACATCTGCAGAGGTTCTGGGCTTGGGGCTCGAACCATTGAAGAACGTCGTCTGTGCCCATCTCTCCGGAGAGGCCCGCCCATGCACACACCCGGGAGCCGGCCTGCGGCACATGCCAGAGTCTGGCCCAGCACGGAAGACCCATGTCATCCTTGTTCCGTGGCCCCACAGGGAGGGGACTGCAGACGATCAGGCTGTGGTGTGGTCTTTCCTTTGTGGACTTGGAGTCGTGGGTGGCGTCCGGTGTAGAAGGAGGTGGCCAAGGGTGACAAGGTCCTTGCGTTCTCTTCTCAGACATCTAGCTCTGTCACGGGCATGCAGCCGTGGGAAGTCAGTGCTTCCATCCATTTGTTCCCACCCCGTGGGATCCCACTTCTGGTGACTGTGCTGGGCAGACTGCCAGGTGACTGGACCCAAGCCAGCTCCCAGGGAGAGCCCAGCGGGTGTGAGTCCTTTTGGAACAAGGGCCAGGCTGACACTGCTCCTCCTTGCCGTATTCTCTGCGTGGGACTCACCCTGCTCACTCCCCATCGGGGCCTCTGGGAGCTGCCATCTCCCTGGGCTGGAGTGAGGCCGGGCGTGGGGGGGTTTTCAGCCACGCCAAGCAGGGGACTGACTGCCCATTTGTGGCTGTGGTGAGGGCAGGGAAGGCCTGTGACCTGCCCGCAGGGGAGGGAAGGACGATGTATTAGTCAGTTCGGGCTGCGTAACAAAGCACCACAGACCCGGAACTTAAACCACAGATACTAATTCCAGTCCCAGATGCTGGAAGTCTGAGATCAAGGTCAAGGCTGGACCTCCTCAGGCCTGTCTCCTTGGCGTGCACAGGGCCGCATGCTCTCCGTGTCCTCACATGGCCGTCCTTCTGTGTGTGTCTGTGTCCCACTCTCCTTTAAAAGGACACCCCGGGGCACCTGGGTGGCTCAGTGGGTTAAGCCTCTGCCTTCGGCTCAGGTCATGATCTTGGGGTCCTGGGATCGAGCCCCACATTGGGCTCTCTGCTCAGCAGGGAGCCTGCTTCCTCCTCTCTCTGCCTGACTCTCTGCCTACTTGTGATCTCTCTCTCTCTCTGTCAAATAAATAAATAAAAAATCTTTTAAAAAATAAAATAAAAAATAAAAGGACACCCCTGTAATACAGGATCAGGGACCACCCTAATGACCTTATTTTAACTCAATTACCTCTTTAGAGGCCTTATTTTTGAATGGGGTCATTCGGAGGTACTGGAAATCAGCACTTCAACACACATGTTTTGGAGGGACGTGGCTCAACTCCTAACAGGTGGCTCTGAGGTTCCGGTGTGACCAGTGGCACCCTTCCCAGGCCAGGGTCCCCAGCAGCGTGGTGAGGGTCAGACCTCACCAACAGGGCCTGCCTGGTTTCCCCAACCGGGATGCCAGCCGTTGACTGAAAGCAGCAGGAGTCTCCGACACACAGGGCTTGGCAGCTCATCTTCAAAAACCCAGGGTGTTTACACATTCCTGTAATGAAGGAAAAAACCCAACAAGCAAAAACCCGGAGCAATTATTCACTCTTGCTTTCTTAAGCTGCAGAAGGAGCTGGTTGGGAAATCATGAGTCAAGTGAGCTCCTTCATGGAATGAACAAAAACAAAAGGAACAAAAGCCATTTGACTTGCTCACTGAGCCCCCCCAGCCCCCCGCAGGGAGTCGCTGACTGGGGCTGGGGAGGTTTACCATCCCGGCATCCCCAGCTTGCTGCCCTGTCCCGGCCCTGGCTGTCTGCATTCCCCTGTATCCTCTGTCCAGATGCTTAAGTCACTGCTTCTAATGGCAGAAAATGTCAGGAGGTGGCTCTCAGAGTCTGGAAAAACAGCGGGTGTCCTTGGCCGGCAGCTGACTCATTGGCTCCGCGCGGAAGCCCCATCCCACGGCGGCCACCTGAGGCACCCTGGGTCGCGCCGTAGACACTGGTGCTGAGTGAGCCCGTTCATAGCCTGGGAGCGCTCGCCTGAGATCCTGGTCTGCCGACCTGTCCTGTGCCCCCACGGAAGGGGTCTGGGCCCTGTCTGCTAGTGGCTCCTGACTTCATTTGGGATGCAAGACATACATAGCCCCTCTGGAAGTTTCCTTCAGTCCCTCCCAGAAGAGTGGGTGCCCTTCGGTTGTGTTCACACTTGGCGCCGGCCCCCTGCTCTGCAGCTGTTTGAGGATGGACCACCCAAGGACTGCACTTCTCAAAGGGGAGAGACCATCTCATCTGACCTGTGGTCCAGAAGGGCATGGGGAGCAGAATATCTCATCCAACCCTGTGTTCCCAGTGCGAGTGTAGAGAGTGGCAAAGAGTAGCTGCCTTGTACATGCTTTCGGCTGGACGGGTAGACGAGGGATGGACGGCTGTGTAGATGGATGAATGGCTAAGTGGATGGATGGATGAGTGGATGGGTGGGTGGTTGGGTGGATAAACATAAGGCAGTCACCTAACTATGACAACCAGTTATGTGCCCAGCAGTGTGGGTCCGAAAGTCCATGATCTGGGAAAGCAGAGAAACTGGCCGTCCCCAGAAGACCTGGAATTTACTGCCAGTGATGAGAAGATACCCTCACCAGCACATCACTGCCAAGGGAAAGGCCATGAAGCAATCCAGCGACTTACCGGACTAGATTTGCCCCCCATTCACACCCACTTGGTCTCTGAGTGATGTCACTGGCTTCATGGGGAGTCTTACTGTATGAGGGAGCAAAAGGGTGATCCGAGGGGACTGCCACCCTTCCTGATGAGGCTGTCCCTCTGGGATCAGCAGAGGCTCACTGCAGCCCGAGGAACTCAGGGCAGACACAAGCATGGACTTAGGGATGTAAGAATGAGTAAGTGGCAGGAAGACCGTGACCGGTCTCTGGCTGTGGAACCAGGACCGTTTCTCATGGCCCAGAAGATTGGGGGAGTGGATGTGTCAGCGCCTGGCCTTTCCCACCCTGGGTAGTGTCCTCCCACAGCTCCTGCTACCGTCCCCTCAGTGGGTCCTGGAGATGTGTCCCGAGGCTGGGAGGTCAGCTGCCGGGAGGAATCAAAGGCTTGCATGAGTTCCCAGATGAGTCACCACATGACAGCCACCCTCCTCATCCTCCACGAGCCCAAAGAAGTCATCCCCAGAGAGGGGAATCTGGAACCCCCACTCCATGAGTCAACCCTCCTGGCCTATTTTTAGGGCATTTCTCTAGATTGTCATGGCAGACAAGGATTGTTTACCCTGGCCCAGAGCTACTGTGAGAATCATCCCTCCAAGCATGGACCCCAAAACAAAGAGCAGTGTGGAAAGACAGGAGCCATGTGCCTGGCCACACTGGCCGCCTGACCTGACCACAGAGGCTAGGGCTGGAGCAGCCACATGTCACTTGGACACCCTCCGGCAGCCAGATGGTTGCTCTGGCTGACCCCATGAAAGCAGTTGGGAGGTGCCTGTCCAGGCACTGTGCAGACATCACGGGACGTGGACGGGTCAGTGGGTGCTCCCAGAGCAGCCACCCTGCAGCCATCAGCCCCGGCCCTGGGGGCCACAAGGGCCCCATCCATTTCTTCTCTGCCTCCCGCAATGGACTGAGAGCAACCTTGTTCCCATTCACAAACCCAGCTCCAACCCCAGAAAGATGCAGTGTGATCTAAACTCGCTCATCGCTCCGTCATGCCTTTCTTCATTCATTGCTCATTTGCTGTGCACCTGCTATGCTGGGTGTGGGTCCCTTCCTCGGGACTCGCTTGGAGGCAAGCAGGGACAGGAGTGACAAGTACCATGACGGAGGAGGCGTGAGGGGCTGCGGAGCAGGTCGTCATGGCGAGATATGAGAGGAGAGCCCTGGTGAAGGCGAGTGGACATCAGAGTCTGCCAGAAGGTTCGAAGCACAGACAGCTGGGCCTTGGCCTCCAAGCTTCCAAGTCACATTCCTAATGAGTTCCCAGCGACGCTGGTGCTGCAGATCCCGAGCCTCACTTTGAGAACCACTGCTGTAGGGCAAGAGAGCAGCATGTTCAAAGGATAGAGGTGACTCTCTCCTTTGTGAATGGATGAGTGAGTGAGCAAATGAATGAATGAATGAGTGCATGAATGAATGACTGAATGAGAGTGAATGAAAGAATGAACGAGTATGCTCGGATTGCTTTTCCCATGATGTAGCTTCAAGGGTCAGTCTCCTCTCTAGCATGTGGTGGACATGTCCAGTGGTCATGCACACAGGCCTTCTAAGGCTGGTGACCATGTGAACCACGCAGCTGGAAGCTCAACCTGGACTGGGTGTCCTAACCGCTTAACTAAGGCCACCATCCTCCCAGAGCCAGAGCAGGGGTGTACAAGCACATCTGTGATGCCCCTGAGGGGACATCCTCCCTTGCTCTCCCTTAGTTGACTCTCACCCCTGCAAGTTCAGCAAACAACATACCCGCCCATGTTGGTTGACCCATGGGACTGGCTTCACAAAAGGTCACCAAGGGCAGGAGGGCTGTGTTTCTTCCCAGAGAAGTCAGTGGCCCCTCAATCCAAGACAGAAACTGATGAAGGTGGAGAGACGCTTGGGGAAGCCAATGGTCAGGGACCCCTCTCCTGGTCCAGGCAAGTCAATTCGAGATAATCACATGTGGGCCCAGGAGCCTCGTCCCTGGGGTCCACATTCATGAACTATGACCACCGTGGTGGTTGGAGCACCTTCACCAGACATGTTCCATGAGTTCCTCAACAAACCACTCAAGAAGATTGGAGATTAAGCCATATAATAGCCTAGAATAAATGCTCATTTGGAAAGCCCAAGGTAGGAGAATGTACCAGAACTTTTTTTAAATGTTCCTGTTAAGGGCACTACCCACTTTTCTCCCCAGAACAACAAAACTGCCATCTGAATAGTTAGCTGTCCTCAGCGTTGGACCCCAGCAGCTCATGGGCCAGTGGAATGCACAGAAGAGAAATATAACTGGTTACTTCTTGGGGACAGAGAAAGCACTTTTCTTGGAGAGTGAACTTTGCTGAGAAATGGAGAGGCGTGGAGAAGACACTGGAAATTACCAAGAAAAAATTTCCTGGATGAATTGGGCCAGATGGGGGCAAATGTGAAAAGCAGGTCAGGGGCATTTGTGTCTGATGACAGCTCTGAGTAGATGTTCTTGGATCTCATGGCACCCTAAGGACTGCTCCAGTTTCAGGGTCATAATCCTCTTTAAGTTCTCTTCAGTTAACTGTATTTACATAAAATTTATAAAACTCAATGTCCGCTGAAATATGCAGGCAGGCTGATTGTGAACCAGCATGACAGAGAGGGTATTGTTGGAACTTGGGGATGAACTCTTGGGAGCCGGGCAGTCATTTGTCTCAGCTCCTGCATGGTATGCACAAGGACACAGGTACCCAGAGGCACTGCTACCTGTGACAACAAGACAGCAGGTCTGAAGCTGTGCCCGTCTCTTTAGGGTACTGTGTCTTGAGTTGGTTTACTTCTCCTGCCCCCATGATCTTGCCAGGGGCCCATTCACACCCAGCCCTATTGCCCTCTGTGTCCCTCTCCCTGTCTGTGTCTGTCTGTCTCTCTCTCTCTCTATGAGGTCTTCCATACATTGCAAATTAAAGTTTGTGTGCAGAGTGAGGTAGAGGTTCACTTTCTTTCTTCTGGATGTTCAGTTGTCCCAGTGCCATTTGTTGAAAAGACTTCTTTCTCCATTGGGTTGCCATGACATCTTTTGAAAAAACTCAATTATATATGTGTGGGTGTATTTTATTTCTGGATTCTTTATTCTGGTTTTATTGAACCACTTGCCTTCCATACTCCAATGTGATGGTTTGTTGATTACTATGATTTATAATGAGACTTAAAGTCAGTGTAGTTCTCCCAAGTTGTTCTTTTGTAAGATCCTTTGGCTATTCTAGATCCTTTGCATTTCCACATAACTATTAGGAACACTTACCAATCATCCCCCCAAAAGTCATCCAGGATTTTGATTGGGCTGCTTTGAATCTGTAGATAAACTTGGGGTAAGATTGACATCATGACGGCTTTGAGCATTGGAATCCATGAACATGGTATACCTCTCCATTTATTTAGGTTGTCTTTAATTTCTTCCAGTAGTGTTGTGTAGTTTCAATGCAGAATTCTGCATCATCTTCTTGAGACACAGAGATATGGGCCCTGTTCTCAGGTTGCTCGGGACTGGTAGCAGAGAGAAGCCCCAAACTGGACATTAGCCCCAAGCAATCCGAGACAAGTTATCATTCACAACTGAGTTGTGAGTGGCTCTTGACAACCTGCAGACTGTACCTGTCATCTCATTCACCTTACCAAGCAGCAACTGTGCATCCGAACACAGAGAATATGGTGCGAAACCAGGTGCATTCCCAAGGGGAAGGAACGCAGATATGACGATATTTAAGTGACACTCCTTGTGTGACCAGCATTGTCTGCACGCCTCCCTTGCATTCTCCTGGTTAATCTCCACAGCCATGAAAAAGTGCCATTTCTGTAGCAGACAAGGTTTGGAGTGGTTAAATAACTAGGACAGAGTTCCCTAGCTTATCAGGAAAGGAACCCCAAACCACAGGGCTTGGCTGGGCGTGGCTTTATGGAAACGTAAAGGTTTCAGGAAAGGTTCTAGAGCCCCCTCTTGAGTCCAGAATAACAGACTGATGGCCCAGAAGCTTCCATCTCAGTGTGCACTGTCTGATCACTGTTGTCAGATGATACAAGGGCACTGGTGCCTTCTATGGAGCATAAGGCAACTTCTAGAATGACTATCTAGGCAATGCCCCAACTAGAGGTTAGTTCAAGAGAACCTTGAACAGACCAATGGAGATAGATGTTGACAGTTTTGTGGGGTGGGGGCCTAGTGGGGATGAACAAGAGACAAAGATTGTGTGTGTGTTGTGTTCAGGAATAGACACTGTGCTTTGCCTTTGGGGGAACATCATCAAGATCTGAATTATTGGGTCACAGAGAAGGGGTTCAAGACTGTGATGTGGATGATGTTTAATTATTTTGTTTAGGGAAGGTTTCCTGGCAGGGGAGGGATGATTTACACAGCAGCATAGCTTGGCGGGGCAGACCGCCTCCCCTCGCCGCCTGGGGGGCCATCCCCTATCACCATCAGCGGCCACCAGGGCCCGGAGCCATTGGCTGGAGGACGTCCCGCCTGGAAGGGGTCCAAGTGCATTCGAGGTTCTGGGCTTGAGACACCAGTCACGTGGGAGGGCAGACTTCGTCGGGGGTAGCGCTAGCTTGGGGGAGGCTAAGCACTGTAGCATCTGGCAGGAGCCCTCTGCTCGTCTTAGCAACTTGGAACTTAGGAACCCGAGGGTTTGCGTTGACAGTGATGGTGGTAAGCAGAGGTGCGGGCTGAGGGCACGTGCCTGCCGGGTCCCGGTTCCAGGAGCAGTTGTCCTCGCGGATGATGGAGCTGTTCCTTCTTCACCAACCTAGCTCACCCCTTTGAAGGACCGGAGAATGGCCTATTGTTTCTTCCTGTTTAAGCAAACTTAAACAGAAAAAACCATCATGCCCACAAAGCAGAAGAAAGTCTTGAAAAGAAAGCAGTTGGGTTCCAGCCTCGCGGCCGCCCACCAGCCCACACAGAGGGAATCCTGAGCCTCCCCGGGGTGGGCGAGCGCTGCGGGACCGGGGGACCCCTGGCTGGTGTCGCTGCCCCCCACCTCCCTGCTCTGCACCGGGCCCTCTCCCACCAGGAAGCCCGCCAGGGCAAGTAAACAGCCAGATTTCTCAGAGACTCCAGAAACAAAACCGTCATTGTTTCTCCCCGAGCTGTTTTCAGGAAAAACAACAGGTTTTTCCACTTCGGAGCCTTTATAGACGGAGAGACACTGCGCGCTTTCTCCTCACAGCCTGGGACTCACGGTCTTTTGTTCATCTGGTGAGGAAATACTCTTGGAACTTGGAGCCTTGGCCCCAAAACCACCTCCAGCCCACAGCAGCTGGGGACTTTGCTGCCTCCAAGAACCCTGTATCCCATGACCCCCAGGATCCTTGTGACCCCCAGAATCTCCTGTGCCCACCAGGAACCCCGAGACCCCACGATGATAGCCACACCTTTAGTGACGCTCCTGTGTCCTCCCATCCCTGGCTCCTCCCAGCTGCTTGCTGGTTTGCGCCTTCTGGAACCAAGTCTCCAGGGTCCCCAAGCACACTCTTCCTGCCTGAAGCACCCCCGCCAGATGCCTGCACCTGGGTGGGCTTCAGGGCCCCCTGAGTGAGGCAGGAGGATGGCCCTGGGGCAAGAAGGCCTTGTAGACAAAGGCAAATTGGAGCGTTGCTAGAAGAGGCTGAGTCAGCTGAAGATGGGGGTCTTGGGCCAGTGTATAGAGGGTCTCCCACCTGCCTGCGGGGCTTCCTGGTCCTGTGAGCTGGGAGGGGGCACACAGAGGCTAGAGCGCACTGCTGGGGAACAGCCCTGGGGGCAGGGCCACGCTCTGGGGGCGTGAGGGATGAGGGAGCCTCGCTCTGGCCAGCAGGAGCAGGGAGTCCGGAAAGGTCTGTGCTACCCAGGCTCCTTTTCCCTCTGGGAGAAAAGCCCTCCACCCAGCCTCACGATTCCCTCTCCCTCACCCTGGCAGGTGTGGCCCCGAACCCCTGCTTGGGGCGCGGTTAATGCCCCTGCTCCAGGGCTGACCCCTCCCCTCACATGTGAGTTACAGACATTTTCCGGGAGGACACGTCCCCCCCAAGAACCACCCACCACCAAGTTACCCTGAGTCTCGGCCTCTTGGAGCCATGATCCCACCCTATAGGCGTGGCTAGAGTCAGGCCACCATCCTGGCCTTGAGACGGATTTCAGCAGGGTGGAAAACAGACAAGGCATGCAGGCCGCCCCCTCCCAGCCCTCCCTGATTCCTGCCGCTGGGAAGCCGCTTTCTGTGCAGGGGGGGTCACCTGGGGCTGCCCTTCCTGCCCTTGGAGGGGCTGCTGGAGGGAGGCGGGGTGTGCGGAACTCCATCCCCAGACTTGGGCCCTTTCTGGGAGGCTCCCTGTGGGCTGGAAAGGGGACCCTGCGGACTCGGGGGCTGCCTGCTCCCCAAGCAAGGGAGCTGGTTCACAGCTGGAGAACCGTAGGCCAGAGGCCGGAAGCAGGCTCCCCCGAAACGGCCTTCCCGCGGGGCTGGGCCTGGTCTGCCCCTTGGAGCCCTCCTCGCCCCCCACACCCGCCGAGCCGGGCCACCTCAGCCCCGTGCCAGCATTTCCAGCCGCACGCAGCCGCCCACCCTCACATTCTTCTGGATCATATAGACTATTTCTGCCCCAAACCGCACTCGGCTTTATTTAAGGAGAGGGGATCTTGGGATTGCGGGAATCCAGGGAAGGCCTTTTCCACCCTGGTGGTGATCAAGTGGAAATCTGGGCTGGAAGAGAAACAGCCTGAACTCAGGGGAGGCCTGGGCCTTCTCCAGGGGCGCTTGGAGACAGCATTGCCGAAGTGGGAAGGGCAGCAGGTCACCCAGAGGAGCCAGGGGTTGGGGCATCCGGGAGCCCGTCCCCCAAGTTAGGGGCTGAGAGGGCAGGTTCCCCAAACTGGAGCCGCTGGGCCTCCGTGGGGGCAGCGGGAGCAGACCCTCGTCCTGAGCCGCCGCTGGAAGGCCAGGTGGGCTCAGAGAGCGTGTCGTGTGGGTGGAGGACCTGTGCAGGGCCTGGGGCAGACTTCGGCTTTGGAAAGGCTGCCACGAGTCTGTGGGGTCCCCGAGGGGCCCCTCCTGCCCCTGGGTGTTCTCTTTTGGGGACCTGAATCCCCGAAGACCAAGGACAGGCCAATGAGCTCATCACCCAGCCGAGCTCCCGTGAGCAGTGGTGGCAGGAGGAAGCTTCCGGGCATTCTAGATGCTCGAAGCAGATCAAAGATTCTCATAAACAAAGGCCTAAGGGCTTACTCGGAAACTCTCGGGCGTTTATCTTAGGAAACTGTTCAGAGTCCAATAAAACAGAGGCTTCTGGCAAAAGAGATCTGCGCCATGTGGTGGCGTGAACCGCACAGAGCCCCAGGCTCCAGGCTCCGGCCCACGAAAGCGAGCTGGACGTCTTGGTCGCGGAGCACGTGTTTGCTTGGAGCCAGCTGCAGCCCCGCTGTCTGGGGGAACGGAGGTGTAGTGCCTAAGAGAGCCTGGTCCTCTGAACGGGACACCAATGAGGAGCGGGTAAGGGACCCAGGCCTTCGAAGGACCCACGTCTAAGCTCCTGGGCGTGGGGGGTGCAGCTGCCCCGTTGTACCCCCGAGGTCACGGAGATCTGGGGTTCCCAGCTGTCAGTCATCCCCACTGCCCACGGCCTCCCCGCCTTAGCAGCAGCAGCAGCGTCTGGCACACTCGTCTCCTGCCAGCCTCGGCCAGACAGCTCCTGGGGGTCCTGTGGAGAAGCAGGAACAGCCGCTCCCGTGTCCTCCCAGAGGGGCGGCCCTAGGCCCAGGTCCTCCTCGCTGAGAACTATCTGAGCCGAGGGAGCTCTGAGGCCGTCACCTGGTGGGGGGCGGGGCGGGGGGCCGAGGCCGGCCTGCGGGGTAGGTGGGCGCACACCTGTCGCAGCTGGGAGCGGCTTCGGAGCTCATGGAGGGAAGCAGACAGCTTAAAAGTCACCTCCCGAGGGCACCGTGGCCTGTACCCCATCAGCGGGCAGAGCCGGCGGACACAGTCCTGCACAGGACGGCCGCAGCAGACGGGCCCCGTGAGCAGGTCCCAGAGCCGGGGACAGGCAGACCCTCCTGCCTCTGGTGGGACCCCAGAGCCTTCCTCTCCCGGGAGCCTGAGAATCTGACTCGCAGTGTGAGACCCGGGGGGCGGCTGGGGAGGGATCGGGACTCGGGCTGACTGTGAAGCCGGGCCCTGCACGCAGCTTTGAAAGTCCGTCCTCGAGGGTCTTCCCCGGGAGCAATGGGCTGGTCCGAGAGGCGCTCCCGGAGTCCTGGTCTCCCCTGGCGAAGGAGGAGCTCCCTGGTTCTGCCCGGGCAGCCGCCGCCGTTCCCGAGGCAGAAGGAGCCTGGGGCCGGGTGGATGTGCGCCATGGTGGTCGGAGGACCAGGGGGCTCCCCGGGTCCACGGCTGGGGTGCACAGGGGGATGCCTAAGCTGCCCAGCACCTTCCCCGTTCCCAGGGTCCCAAAGGCCCTTCTGGCCATCCTTCAGCGAGGACCCGGCCTCGCTGCCATGGGCCCGCGGAGCCCAGGCCCTGGTCCCCTCCCAGCTCCAGTCAACCAGCCTGGGAGCTCTTGCGGGACCGCACTGCCTGCTGTCCCTCGGCGTCTGCGGAGAGCTTCTCCTCCCCCATGCGGAAGCCAGCAGAGGGAAGGGCCCCGTCATGTCCCCCCAGCCCCTACCATACTTCCCTGCCCCACCCCACATTCAAGCCCGGTCTTTCCCACCTTTCCCACCCACTTGCACTTCTGCCGTCCCGCCCGTCCTTCCGGGACCCTGCATGCGGGCCACCCAGCTGGTCCCGCCCTTTTGGCCACGTGGCCCTGGGCCTCAGGCTCCACACGCCCACTCTTCCTCGTAGAAACTCTCAGCCTGGCCCGTCACCAAGCCTGGCCTTGCTCCTGCCGCACGCCCCACACAGTGCTGCCTCCTCGGGGTCGTGGGGCCGTGTTTCCAGTGGGCTCGCAGGCTGGGGGCACTCCGCGAGCCAGGGCCTCCCCGTCCTTCCTCCTCGGCTCGCCAAGCAAGGCTCTCCTCCCACACAGACCAGTCAGCGGCCCGAGGGCGAGGGGAGAGGAGCTGTGAGGAGAGACCTCTGCACCCTCCATTCCTGCGCGGACAGAGACGCGCTGTCCGGCACCCCGGAGGGGCGACGAGGACCTGGTCCCCCAGGCCGTCCCCTGCCCGGTCTGGAAGCATCCCATCCCTCTCGTGCGGCTGAGTCACCGGCTCTGTCCTCCAACAACCCCCACATGTGACTTCACCAGTTTGGCTCTGAGACCCAGCATCCTCCCAAGAAAGAGGAAAGGACCCAAGGGGGAGGAGCCAAGTCCCAAGTACTCAGGGAGCGCCCAGGACCTCGGTGACCCCGTGGGCCGGGGAGGCGCCCCTTCCCCACGCCCGCCCGCGAGCGGAGCCCCAGCCCTGTGCCTTCCCATAAGGCGCTGGAGTCCTGCTTGAGCTCAGCTCCTTGGAGCCTCCGTCTGCCGTCTATGCAGCGGGGCCACGAGACCCACTCTGCCGGCTCACGGGCCGCCATGAAGACGGCCACCAGCGGTCATGCACAGCCTCTCCGGTCCCATGGGAGACATGCGGCTCCCCCACCCACCACTGCTCCCTGCCTTGCCCAACCCCCACGGCCTCCCGGAACAGGTGGAAAACCAACGGCGTCCCGGTGAGAAACCGTCTCAGCGCACGGTCAGTCCTCCACTGGCGTGAGCATCCAGCCTGCAGCGTCTGTGTCTGTGGAGACTTCCCACCCACCCAGGGAGGCCGCGTGAGTGTCCTAACGCAGCCAGGCTGGCCGCCACCATCCGCGGCCCCTCCTGGGACCCCCGCTATCCTGGGTGGTTAAGTTCTAATTCGTATACATTGAAGTTCAGCGTCTGTGACCCTAAAATTCTCCAGGTGAGAGATGCTGGGAGCCACGTGTCCACCGCCCAGCACCACTGCGCCCCCCCACACTGCCCCCTGCCTGCCTGTCTCTGTCGTCGGTCACTGGCCCCCGCTGGCCCTGGGCCGTCACCGGCCGGGTCTGCACGCGTTTCCACTCATCTTCGGAGTGGAATCGTACGACGCACAGCCGCTGGGGTCTGGCTCTGCGTTTCAGACCCGTCCGTGTCGTGAGTCAGGAGCCGGGCAGCTGCCGAATACCGTACCATCGTGGGGACATGCCGAGCTCGTCGCCGTGGACCTAGAGGACCTCTCAGTCACCTCTGCTTTGTGGTGATGTCGTCTGAAGCCAATAGGAAGGTTCACATGCGAGGGTTTGTGTGGACACAGGTTTGCCCTTTCATCAGACTAAGTACCTTCAAGGGCAAAGCGCCGGGGTGTGGGGTCCGTCTGTGTGTGGCTGTTGAAGGCCCCTGCCAGCCCGCCTTCCGGGGCCACCGCGGCGTTCTGCCGTCTGCCCCCCGCCCCGGCCGACCCCAGCGGTGAGCGAGGGCTCCAGCCGCACCGATGCGTGTCCCATGGCGTCTGCGTGTGGTCGCCGGCGTCCCCTACGGACGGGCGACGCCGGCACCTCCTCCCGCGCCACTGGGGCCCTCGGTCCGGCGCCTGCTCAGACCTGGGCCAACTTCCTAATCGGCCTGTTTCCTCCGTACCATGGAGATTCAAGTGTCCTTTCTACGTTCGAGAAACAAGACCTTTATGGGAAATACGGCCGGGATTTCCTCTTGGGCCCTGGTTTGTCTTTCCATTACGTTCATGGCGCCTTTCACAGAGCGGATTTTTAAAACTTGATAAAACCCGATATAATTGTTTTCCTTCTTCTGTGGAGGATGCTCCTGGCGTCCACATTTGCGTTGTTCATTGTGTGTGACCCGTCGGGAGCTGCCTCAGCCCCTGGGCAAGACTCGGTCGATCATCGCTTCCGCACAGCTCGACGACGGATGGTTCTCACGTCCCCGTTCCGCTGGCCGGCCCTGGCCTGTCCTCTGCCCATGTGCCCTGTGCCCGCAGCCGCGGACATGTGGCTCGGCCCGGTGTTGGCAGCTCCTCCGTGAGGGGTGAGGTGAGCGCCTGCTCCTGTGTGTGCAGCCCCTTCCGCGGGCCTCTGCCCGCGCCCGTCACCCCTCCTCTTCCCGTGCTGCTTCCCACCACGAGGTCGGTGCTTCTGTGCGTGTTGGGGGCCATCTGGGAGCTGTGGCCTTTGGAGCCGTAGGTTGGGTGACGTCAGGGTAATGACTCTGCAGCCCTGGGGGAGGCGAGACGCGCATCCTCCCGTGCGTGCCGTCCGGTCCAGCTCGGCAACCTCGAGGTGGGGTCCGGGGAAGCCCCATGGGGCCGCCACTTGTGTCTGGGACCTTGTCCCCACCGCATGGCGGCCACACCAGCTCCGCAGGACTCTCAGGCCCTCCCGGCTAGTTACAGAAAGCCGGGGGAGGATGGGGCAGTGCCGAGTAAGTTAAACCAAACTGACTGCCGGGCTTCAAGCCCGCTTGGCTAAGGGCAGAGAGAGAAAGCCGGCGGATCATGAGTCTAGAAGCTCCTCACTGGCTCAGTGTGGGCGGCGTTGCTGGCTGGCCCCTTTCTTCAGCTCCCAGGAGCTTGGGGTCTGTGCCCCCACACAGAAGGGGAGGTGCTGGGCAGCCCTGACTTTGGGAAGAAGGCACAGGGTCCCTCCCGGGACGAGGTTGTGGGAGTGACCACGTTCTGAACATGGGGTGGGCTGGCCTGGACTGAGCGGTGTTGCCGGCACGGAGACCCCAGGGCAGGGGGTGCTTGTGCACTGCTCCGGGACGGGGAGCCCTCTGCACCGGCTGCCCGGCCGCCCACCTTCCGTCCCTGCTGCAGACTCCATGCCTCGCTCCGGGGACAGTTTGTCTGGATTTTCTGAGCTGCCGTCGGCTCTGGCTCTAGTTGTCACTGCTGCTCCGGCCAGCCACGGAAGGGCCCGCTCGGCTCTGTGTGGGTTTGTGGGCGCTGGGGGTGCCCTGTAACCGGTTCGCCGCCTCGACTCTTGGAGAGGCTGCTGCTTTGTCAGACAATCGTCGTGGCTCCGCAGGGAAGGAAGGGGACCCAGCGACTGTCCAGGGCTCTGTCGGGTCCCCTCGGCCTGGAGAGGGGTGGCACGTGTCCCGGGACTCAAGTGGTTCTGGGTGTGGTTCTGGGTGTTATTGGACCCCTGGGCACAGAGCCCCCTGAGCCCCCACCTGGGACGCTGAGCAGGCTGCCCCCATCAACTTAAAGCCCACGGGGGCCTCTGTGCCGGGGACCAAGCTGCAGGGCCCTGCGGCGGCCTTGCCCCCAGCCTCCCCGGATTCCCACCGCCACTCATGTGCTCTCCCCAATCCTCACCCTTGTGCTGGACCTCCCTCACTGTTTGCAGACCACCTGGAAGAGCTGTGCCTTGAACACGGGCGACCACCACCTGCTTCTCCCGTCGCCGCCGGGCTGTAGCGTTGACTGTCCCGTGTCCGTCCACGTCAGTCTGTCGGTCCGCCTGCCCACCCCTTAGCCATCTTCCTGCGGGATGTCCTTTCTTCGGCGTCCGTTCCTCGCCTGGGGGGACCTGCTTGTCTCCCACCGGGACAGGCACGTGGGTCGCCGAGTTCTGTGTACCACGTTGCTGCCGACACAGGTGCCTGGGCTCGTCCTCCCCTCTCCCTGCCCCAGCCCGGGGACCCGCGTTCTCTCCCCGCAGGCCCCTGCGGCAGGATGTTTTCTAGCATTTGAAAGTAACTTGCAAACATCTGGACTCATCTCCCCCAGATGCTTCGGTGTGAAAACCATCAGCCAGAATTGGCACCTGTTAGTGGTTCTTCTTCTCCTCTGGAGGCAAAATGAACACACAGATTGGAAACCCCGGGTCTTAACAGGGCTCTTGGGTGAGTTCTGACCCACGCAGCCCCTGGTGGAGACGGAGGCCGTCTCTCCTGCACGAAGCTGCTTGGGGCCGTCCCCATCAGCCCCACCGCCGAATCCCCGAGGCTCGGCAGACCTCCCTCTTCTCTGCGCCCTGACACCCACGTCCCGAGACTGCAGCTCCAGCAGTGCCCCCGAGGGCGGGGGGCTGACCTGAGGCCGATCCCACTTCTATCAAGCTCCCAGGGAGGTGCTGCTGTTGGTATCGGGACCCCATTTGGAGAGTCACGGTCCTAAACATGGCTCCTCGCCAGTGCTGACAGCCGAGGGTATCCCCCAGCTCAGAGTGGCCCTGACCCTCCAGGGAGGAGAGCCCACCCTGCAGCTCAGCACGATGGGCCCCCCAGGAAAGGAGCAGCTGGCACACTCTCTCTCCCCCCTCGGGTCCCCCACACTCGGGGCACCCCACTTTTAGGATCCTGAGTCAAGTACGTTTCTCAAAGCATGACCTGGACCACCGAGGAGGTTGAAGGATTGTGCATCCCTAGGTGGGCCCCTCGGTAGCTTGCCTCACCAGGTCGAGCAGGAACATGGAATCTTTAGGTTAAGGAAGACTTCCACGCCGCTACCGGGGGTTCTGTCCCCACCCTTGGGACCCCGTCTGGAGCCCCGTAGGCTTGGTGGGATGGTCGGCATTCAGTAATCCGGAGGGTGAATGCGGAGTCTGCACACAGCCCCACGCCCGGGTGGCAGCGCCGTCCGTGTCCTGGCGGGTCCTGCGCCTGTCTGGGAGGCGCTGTCCTCCCCCCCGGTGCTGCCACCCGCTGCCTCTCTGGACGGACAAGGCGACGGCGGCGGAGGTGGCCTTTCATGAGGCCCCGGGTAAGCCCCAGCCGCCCGTGCCTGCAGAGTGAGCGGACGTGGGGCCAGCCGAGGCACCAGGCGTCCGTGCTGCTCCCAGAGGGGCGTGTTTGCCACCGCGACTGCTCCCCGGCCTCCACTGGCTGTGACTCTGTGGACACTGAGATGACCCGATGTGTCCCAGCCGCCCCTGAAGGGCAAACCCCGAGCTCTGAGGGGCTGTGCACACCCGTGCGTCTCCTCTCGATTGCTTTCTGCCTGCGTTTGCCGGGTCCTTCCCAGAAGGAGAGCCGGTTGCCGGGTGGGCCACGTCGTGCTGGGAGGCCCGAGCGGAGGTTGACCGCGGAGCCCTCCGGCTCTGAGATGGGGGCTGACGCCTGAGCCTCACACATCCGTTGGCTCATCTGCTTCTGGCCTGGTCCCTTCCCAGGGCTGGGATTCGCTCTGTCCCTGACTCGCTGTGTGTCTTAGGGCGAGCTGCTTTGCCTCTCTGAGACCCAGGGGCCTTCCTTGGTCAGATGCAGATAATAACAGAACCTGCTTCACAGGGTCGTTAGGAATCTGTGAGACACGGCCTGGCCTGGCCCTGCCCAGGGCTGGCTTCCAGCAGGGTTCAGCAGCACAGGCCACTGTCACCTTGGTCACAGTTACTAACAGCGGGCCCTGTGGTTGCTGGGACAGGGTGGCCAGAGCACGCAGGGACGAGGGAGGGGCATGGCTCGTCACCGGGGCGGGTGGGCGAGGGGCTCAGGCAGCTTCAGCCGTGGGGACAGCGGTGCAGCTGTGACCGGCACAGGCGGGCGGTGCGGAAGGGAAGCCACTGCCCAGTGGGACCAGGTCTAAGCCCGGGAGAGGGGGCACAGCTGGGGCTGGGTCAGACCCTGGATGCGGTCCAGGCTCGCAACCACGAGTGAATGAAGTGGCTAGTGGAAGCCGTCGGGTGCGACGGGCGTGAGGGTGTGTCAGGGGAAGATCACCCTCACAGAAAGACCATGGTGGCTCTGTCCCTAATGGTGTCTCCTCAGTACACATCCGTCCAATGAGGGTTTTTAGGAAAAGACAAACACTGCAAGACAAAATGGGCAAAAGTGTTGAGCATTTCACAGAGCAGAAATCCAAAGAACCAGTGAATGCAGGAAAAGTGCTCCATTTCCCCAGGAAATATAATGAAAACCCTCGTGAGATACGCCGTCCACTCAGCAGGAAGTCTGGGGTGACACGGCCATGCCGAGCGTTCAGGGGACACAGAAACGTGGGAGAGGTGTGCACATGTGGGGGGTATGAACCGGGAAGCCATCGGCCTTCCTGCCCATGGCCCGGCCATTCCACTCCTGGGGGGACGCCCCCATTCATGGCACCATCCGAACTAGCCCTGAGCTGGAACCACCCGTGTGCTCATCGGTAAACGCACAGGTGAACCACGGTCATGCGGAATCTGCACGCACATACGGACCAGTCTTGCACACAGAAAGACACTGCACGTCCCTCTGCACTGGGGAGTCACCAGTGAAAAGCCGTGAGACCCCTGCTCACACCCGTGAGGACGGCACTGCCGGGAGACGGACGCACGGCCTCGCGCTCTGCCGCCGGGAGACGGACGCACGGCCTCGCGCTCTGCTGCTGGGCGGGGTCCCGCGCTCACCCTTCTGGGTGCACCTCCACGGGAAGGGAAAGCAGGGACTCCTGTCTGCACCCCCACGTTCATAGCCTTAGTTCACGGCAGCCCACAGGTGGGAGACCCATGTCCTCCAAGGGACGAGTGGGTCAGTGGACTCCGGCACACAGTAGGGCATTTCTCAGCCCTAGAAAGGGAGGGATGTCTGAGCCCGAGGACAGCACGGCAGGGAGATCAGCCGCCATGAGGGCACGAGCGCTGTGGGCTTCCAGGGGTGCGAGGTGGCCAGAGGAGTCAGATGCGTAGATGCGGGAGTAGATGGTGCGAGTGGGGGCGTGCGCGACGGGGACAGAGCGTCCGTTTTACAAACTGAGAGGTCGGGCCGTGGGGACCGTCCATGGGTGTAGCTGCATGGCGTCGTGCGTGCACGTCGTAATGCCACCTGCCCTGCCCCTAAAAACGGTGGGGATGGAAAGTCAAATGCTGCGTGTATTGTGCCACAATTGTAAACAAGGATATTGGGGCGCCTGGGCGGCTCAGTCGGCGAAGCGTCTGACTCTTGGTTTCGCTCAGGTCGTGATCGTAGGGTTGTGGGATCGAGCCCCGCGTCGGGCTCCGCACTCAGCCGGGACCCTGCTGGGGATTCTCCCCCTCAGCCCCTCCCCCGCTCGTGTGCTCGCCAAGGTAAGTAAATAAAAATGCCTATAGGCTCCTGAGCGTTCGGATGAATGACGGAAGCCGCTCCGAGCGCCCCAGGAGCACCCAGTCCGCGTCCGTCAGGTGGTGGGCTGGCTGGGGGTGCTGGGCCAACGTGGGGCACTCGGCATGTGCCAACACTGCCTGCTGTGAGCCCCCTTCTCTGAGTGTCCCTTACATGCGGGGACCGTCTCCATGTGGGCAGCCTCTCATGGGATACAGGCTGTGGCTTCGCAGAAGACGCGCCACGTTGCCCTTGGTCTTCCCTCGCCAGCGCGGACCGAGCACACGGCTTCTCGGGCCCGACGGAGTCCCAGGACGGCACTGCAGGAAGCGGGCGTGCAGGGCCGCGCCGGGCTCCAGGCACACAGATGGGCTGTTTACAGATGTGCACACGCACACACACCAGCACTCTCCCACGTAGAGCGTGGGAAGGAGTGAGGCGGGGGTCTCCAGGAGCCGCGTGCCCTCCCTGGAGGTCTGGGGCCTGAGCAGTGGGGCTCCGCTGAGCTGGGGGCCTGCTCTGGACTTGGGTTCTGAGCGCGGCTCTTCTTCCCGTGCGGCCGGCGGCTGAGCGATTCCCGAGCAATCGGAGGGTGGAGGGAGCCGAGGGTGTCCTGGGAGGAGAGACCCGCCGGCGTCGTGAGGGTGACACGGCTCTGACCAGAAGAGCCCAGAGGGGGGAGGATGTGTCTCTGGGGCCACTTCAGGTCAGAGAGAGTCTGTTCACAGGGCGGGTCCCGGGGAGGACGCGGGGTGGGGGGGCACCATGGGGGCCGTGGCGTTCCGGCGACACACCTGCAGCCAGGGCTGGGGAGGCCCCCAGAGCCTCCGCCACACGGCTTCTCAAGCCCCGCAGCCCCCTTCCCCGGGGGCCATCCTGGGACGGAGGCCGGCACGGCCCTTGCGGGGGCATCCTAAGTACACAACCTGAGGCTCTGAGCGGTAGACAAGGGCCAGCTCCCCGGAAGCCCGCCCAGAGGCTGGGATGAAACCCGGCTCAACCCAATTCCATGCCGGTTCTGAATAGGTGTTTTGATCTCCCCGCCCTCGAAACCTCCTGGGACTATGGATGGGGACAAAGTGTCCAGTTGGCATCCAGGTTCTTGCCACTTTCGCTGTCCACTGAGAGGAGACGATGGGCAAGCTAACAGAGGGCCAGCCAGGAGGGCAGGGGACCCCGGGAGGCACCCAGAGCATAGCTTCTGGTCGGGAGGCCCAGTGTGAGACATGGAGCCCTGGAGGAGAGGACGATAGGGCTGGCCACCAACAGAGACCTACATGGACAAGGGTCCACCTGCAGAACCCTGCAGAGGAGCCCCTCCCTGGGCAGGGGGCCCTGCACAGGCCAGAGAGTGGATGCCTGTGGTGAGGGGGACAGACAGGGACACCCCTCCTGGGGACACCATGCAGTGACCACAAAAGCACATCAGATTTCTTGGGTGAGAAAAAGAAAGAAGGCATGAAGGGAGCCGTGCCAGGGCAGCCTGATCAGGCTGTGCCTGCAGGCGACTCTTGTGTCTGCAGCTGTCTGCGGGTGACCGCAACACCATGGAGGGGGACGCAAACACTGCTGGGTCACTGATCTGGAGCTGGGGCAAGCACAGGGAGGGTGACCCTTGGGGAGGGCCATCTGGCAGGACCCTGTCCCTTCGCGCCTGGGCCTGGAGAGCCGCAGTTCAGGGGCTCGCGGGTCCTGGTGCTGCTGCGGGGTGTTTTCATCTAATTCTCGCTTCTAATCCACAGAGTCTGCTGGTGCCCAAGGGACAGCTGTGTGGACGGCGACCTGCAGAAGTCGTGGCTGTGACCGGGGACCATGAAGGTAAGGAGCATCCTCGTCCCTGCACTTTGATTTGGAGCCAAACCTGCTTGTTTTACTTGTTGTCATGGGTTGGACCATCCACAGTTGGTGGACCAGCATGGGCGCGCGGCCGGCGTGGGGCCCACGAGGGTCCATGGGTCAGTCTGTGTGGACGGTGGCGCGCGGTTGGCGTGGGGCCGACGCGGGTCCGTGGGTCGGTCTGTGTGGACGGTGGCGCGCGGTTGGCGTGGGGCCGACGCGGGTCCGTGGGTCGGTCTGTGTGGACGGTGGCGCGTGGTCGGCGTGGAGCTGCCATCGGTGCACACGTTGGGATGGTCACAGACAACGAGGTGTGATGAGACATTGAGTGGGTCCCAGAATGCACCGAGGGGGGAATTGTCTTTCGCCAGGTCCCAGGGGACTGGCGGGAATGGCGCAGAGGCCGTGCCGACTGTGTCCTCAGGGGGCGGAAGGCAGCACTGGGGGGCGTTGTGGGCAGCAGACACGGGTTAGGAATAGTGACTCTGGGTCTGCATTTCTACCCCGAACTCCAGGCTGAGCCCAGGAGTCCCATGGGAGGCTGGACCTGAACGTGGCCGCCCAGTGCTGAGAAGCCCCAGGTCATCTCTGGGCCTGGACTGGTGGGGAGGGGCCAGTGTTGCCTGTTGTGCCGTTGGCCCCTGACGCCCTCCCTTCCGCCTTCCCTGGGAAGGGGACCGTCTCCTGACGGGCTGCCGGAGGTGCGGGGGAGCATCTGGGTCAGGTGCCCGCGGGAGCCCGGGGAAGTGGTGGGGCATGGCCACGTCCAAGCAGAGCGCCTGGCCGGCCCCTGTCCGATGCCACCTTCCACCCCGAGACCCTTCTCTGCAAGCTGGTCCACGCGGCCACGTGTGGCAGAGGGGAAGCACCACGAGAAGCGCCTGACCGTAGAGGTGCAACCTTCCCTGCCCGTGACGGTGGGACCCCTGCTGCGGTCTACACTGCGGCAGTGAGCGCTGCGGTCTACACCACGGCGGACCCCTGCTGCAGTCTACACCGCGGCGGACCCCTGCTGCGGTCTACACCGCGGCGGACCCCTGCTGCAGTCTACACCGCGGCGGACCCCTGCTGCGGTCTACACCGCGGCGGACCCCTGCTGCAGTCTACACCGCGGCGGACCCCTGCTGCGGTCTACACCGTGGCGGACCCCTGCTGCGGTCTACACCGCGGCGGACCCCTGCTGCGGTCTACACCGCGGCGGACCCCTGCTGCGGTCTACACCGCGGCGGACCCCTGCTGCGGTCTACACCGCGGCGGACCCCTGCTGCGGTCTACACCGCGGCGGACCCCTGCTGCGGTCTACACTGCATCTCGGGGCCCCCGGGGGGACGCAGCAGCTGTTTCCCACATCTGAGAAAACTCATCCCCGGAGAGCGGCTGCCCGGGCTCCTTTCTGATAAGGTCGGCGAGGGCGCGGGTGACCCAGCACCCCTTCCCGGGAGGCTCCAAAGCGCCTTGACGTGTAGTTGAAAAGGGCGCGAGCAGGGCCCATGCGATTCCGTCAGGACTGTGGCCGACATGTCATGTCAGGAGACCTGCCGCCCCATCTTTGTTTCTAAGGGTTCAGGACGTGGCTGCACAAGTGGTCCATGAATCTTCGACATTCATCAGAGCGAACGCTGAGCGGTGCACGGGCGGCCGGCTGTGTGCGGGGCTGGGGGCACGGGCCCCGTCCTGGGGCGCCAGAAGCCGTCCCCATCCCGGCAGGATCTGGGTCACACCGGGCGCCGCTCGCAGACCCACCGACTGGTGCGCTTACAGCGTGTGTGAATCTCCCCTTCAGGGAAGCCCTCGCAGATACAGCTAACGTCGCGTGCTGGCGCGGTCGGGGGCGGTGCACGGGGCTGTCTCTCCTTGGAATTGTCCCAAGACTCAGGTGGATCGACGGCAGCCGGGGTGGGTGCGAGGCAGACACGCTTGTAACAGGCACCACGGACCGCGGCGGTCGGTCTGTGGGCCGGCCACGCCACGGCTTCAGCGTTTCCCACTTGGAGGCCAGACGGTGCCTTCAGGGTGCGGTTCCCCCTCGCCTGCCCCCGAGCTCTGCTGGGGCTCCCACCGGTCGCCGCCACCCAGGGCCGGGGCCGAGGGCTAAGCACCCGTCCCTGAACCACCCCTGTGGTTGGAGCCGTGCCTGGGCACCTGCTCCTGCAAGTGGGGGACCTGGGGCGCTGCAGCCATGAGACGGGTAGAGCCGTGTCCTGTGGCAAGGACACCTGATCCGACAGTGCGGACCCGCCGTCAGGCCCTACGTCCCATGTCGCTAGCTTGGCCTGCAGGGGACGCACAGCCTGGGATGCCAGCATTTCCCTTCTGTGTCTGAACGGCCTACACGCGTCACGCCCGGTGGTCCCGGTCAGTCGGCCGGGGATGTGATTCTTCTGCGATGTCCATGCCTTCGGTCCTCGGGGGTTTCGCTCGTCCTATCCCTCCTGTGGTAGCTGGACTTCTGCAAGCCCCGGGTCCCCAGTCGCTCCCTGGCTGTCCCCACAGAACCCTCCACAGGTCAGGACTGAGGCACAATGGACGTGCTCCTTGAGTCCCGGGACCACGGTCCTGCTTCCTGACATCTGACGCTCTCGGTCGTCTCAAACCCCAGGTGCTTTCTGCACCTGCATGCTCACTGCGACCTCCCCTGGAGCCAGCCCCCCACCTTCCTGGGCTGCCGCGCACCTGGGGCCGCAGATGGTAGCCGCCCCCCCCCACCGGGCCTGGACCCCTGCTGTCTCGAGCAGGTGCGGGAGGGGACGCGTGTCTGCACCGAGGACGTGACCCTCTCGCCCAACATCCCGGTGAGCTGCTGTGATCGCGGGAAGGAACAAAGAAATGTCCTCACGCCCCCCATGTGGCCCCCAGTCCCCCCACTGTGGCCCATGGCACAGGCTGCTAGAAGGCCCGTGGCCTGCTGTCCCTTTACCCATCCTGTTACGGTAAGTTGGCCGCATTCGGGGGACCACACGCAAGGCCAGGAGAGCTGTGTGCCCCCACCCCACCCCACCCCACCCCACCCCGGCCGAGACTCAGCCGGCACCAGCCCGTCCCGCGCCCCCAGCTTCGCCCCCGGAGCAAGCCACGCTCCTAATGCGTTCCCTGTCCTCTAGCTCTCTCCGGCATTGTCAGCAGACCATGTCCCTGAGCCCCAATCCTCGCCGCAGGGCACCAGCAGGGTCACCTGAGGGAGTCATGCTCCGTGTCTTGCTTTAGTGCCCTGACCGTTCTCCATGAAGCGAGGCTGGGAGCTGTCGGCAGCACACTCACTGCTGTGTGCTGGTCCGCGGGGTCACCCCTCAGGTCGGCAGACCCGTCCTCCCGCCCATGGACACAGGGGAGCTCCCAGCATGTCACTGTTGCCGGCCCGACCGCTGGGCACGCCCCAAGCCCCGCCGTGCAAGGGTGTGTCGGGCACGAGCACGCTCATGGATGCTGTGTGCTGGCAATGTGCGTGCACGATGGCACGGCCACACGTGGCTCTTCCAACGGGCCTGCATCGCTGTCCACACCCACCAGGGGGCAGCCCCGGCCCCAGGCGCCATTGCGACCGCATCTGCCCAGTAAACCCTCCTCTTTTGTTTAACAAAATGGTGGCAAACCTCACCTTTTATTTATTCAGTTTGCCTTTTTGGTGCGCTTACACACAGATGTCGTTCAGAACAGGGAAGAGTTCTGTAAGGTGTCCCCTCCCCCCACACCATCCCCCGTCCTCGTGTAATTGCGCTCAATCCGTGGAGCCGGTTCTCGTGGCCTTGGTCTCCGTGGCGCCGGGACCGTCCGTGGACGACTAACTCTCGAAGTTCCAGTGTAGACACTGCGTTTGACCCTCACCCTCCTGCACCCCCAGAGAGGGCCACGCCAGCGCTGAAGTCACGATGCTCACGCAGCCACGATTCGTGGCTGAGCTTGGTCGCCTCGGTCCTTGTCTTTATTACACGCCATGGCATGAGCGTCTTGGGTTTGTGTTGGTTGGTTGGGGTGGGCTGCGTGCTCTCCTGTGCACTGGTCGCTGACTCGAACTCGACTCCCTTCTGGTGGTGAGCGTCCCCTCCCACACCCCCGAGCACCGCAGACCACGTTCCGACTCAGCCCCATGAAGAAATCTCCTGGACCTTTCTGCCCGCAGCCTTGAGGCTGTCCTCTGTGCCCAGGGCGGGGGCGATGCTCTGGGAGCCTCGTCCCCCCATCTTCCCGGGAGGTGTCCCCACCTCGCTCTCCCGTTGGAACCCCTGCTTCCGAGACCCGTCCTCCACGTTGCTTTACCCCCTTGTGTTCCTGGAGTGCGCCCAGCAGCCTCCTGAGCAGAGGGGCCTGTCTTCAAGCGTGTTTCTTCAGCTCTGTCACTCCGGCTTCTTGGTGGCCAGACCCGTGTTTGAGTCCTCACGCGTGCCTTGTTCACCCCGCTTCTCTTGCTTAGAGCATTATCTCGTCCCCCTACACCCAACCAAAAGTCATCAGTCTGTAAGGCTAAATTCAACTGCTACCTCCTCCAGGAAGCCTTCCCAGCTTCCTCTGTCCCGAGCCATTGCTTCTTCCTCTAACTCTTACGATACTTACTCTGTGCATTACTCCTTTGGCGTGGCGTGTGCACTCGTAGTTATTCATGGATCCAGCACATGTTTCTTGAGCAACTATTACGCATACTGGAAGACTCCACAACGGTCCAGAAACGAGCCTGCCACCAAGGAGAATCCTAGAATACCAGAGCTAGGCGGGACCCTCGATGCCACCCCACACACCCCCCATCCTACAGAGGGAGAGATGGAGTCCCAGAGAATGCCCAGGTGTCCTGACTTCCTGCCCCTCGTTCCTCCTGGGGCAGTGACTCCAGTCCAAGGAAGCTTTGTCTACACAGGGGACAGGGACACAGAGGGATCGGTGTGACTCTACTTTCACCAGTGAAGAAGCCGAGACAAGATGAGAGCCGGCCCCGGGAGAAGGGTGCAGCTGGGCCTTGGGGCAGGCGTCAGACTCTGAAGAGAGGTTCATGCGGGCCAGCACATGCCCGGGCCTCTCCCCGGGATCCTGATGACAGATGCCGGCGGCGCACGAGCTGGCGGACTTCACATCGGGATCTGCGGACCAAAGTCACAGCCTTCCAGACCACACGCGGGCTGCAAGCTTTATGTGGTGGGGGAGGAGGTCTCTTGCAACATCGCCTACCAGGAAATGGCTCTCTCTGGCCAAGAAACCTCACTCTGTCGTTGAAGGCCACGGGCATTCCTGAGTGCCCAGAGCCGGGGGTGTCTCAGAACACGGCCTGGGGGCAGCATGTGTTCCCCTCCGGGGACTGTGTGTTCCCAAGTCACAGCTTCCAGGCGCTCCCCCGGAGCTCAGACAGCGGCAGGGGACTCGGGACACGGGATGGCCACCGGCGGGGTGACTCCATCCAGAGAGATGAGGCATTTCCTGCCGACAGGGGCTGTGGCCACAGGCTCCTTCAAGCCAGCAGGAGTCCATGTGCTCCCCGAGCCCTGGCTTCCCATTTCCTCCACAGCCGAGGGGTTTTCAGATGAAAGGCAAAATTTCCTGTGCTCTTGATCTCACCGTTGTCTCTTGGCTACGTCCCATTTCCTCTTGAACGGTGCCCACAAGGACGCATAAAGACACATTTTTTCCAGAAAAGAGGTGGATGCTGGAAGCTGTCCCCACACGGCAGGCAATGCCCCTCCCCCGACCTGTCACCCCAGGCCTGTGGCGAGACGGTGACCTTTGGGGGCTGCACTCGGCTTCACCTAGGGAGCTAGTGGTGTTCAGTTCAAAGCCCTGAACGGCAGCACGTTCGAGACTGGGTCCTTCTCTTCCTGCGGGATTCTTAAACGTCTTAGGGCTCTGTCCTTTCACACGTGACCTCACTGTAGTACACGGTGAGAACCCAAACACGCCCAGCTCCCAGGGTGCACGGAGAGCAGCCGTTGGTACGGGTCCCTGTCTGGCCACCGCTGCCCCCGGCCCCAGGCTGAGCCACCCGGGGCACCCTGCCTGGTGACTCTGGCCTCACGGGGCTCGGCAGCCCATGGGTTTTCAATCCCCATCTGGGGAATGAGAGAATGAACGAGGGAGTGAACGAAGAACCGGCGGGGGGTGGGGTGCTGGGCAGTGAGGCCCGAGCAGGCGTCCCTGTGAGAATTCCGGAATGAGACACAGCCTCTCTGGGCCTCTGCGCTCCGCCCGGCGCACAGGGCTGAGACAGCCGCCTCCCAGGGCTGCGGGGGACGTCTGGCAGCGCCTCCCTGGAAAGCATGGTGGGCGGGCGACAGTGAAGGGCCAGACCCTCCGTCGCATCCGAGGGAAGGCGGGGACGGGAGGGAATGGGATGTTGGATGTGCGGGTGGTTGTGGCGGCAGGCGGCAGCCCTTGGACCCCAGTGCACCTCCTCCTGCTTGAGAAGCCAGACCCGCCATCCAGTCCAGGCCTCTGCAGACTGGCTGTGGTGGCCACGCGGTGTCCTGCAAGCGTCCAGGGCTCTCTGGTCACGACCCTAAGCCATGTTCCCCTATAGCAGCCCCTCCTGCCTATTAGAAGACATGTTTTTCTAGCTAAATTGGATTAGCATCCAAACTTACCAGAACTTGAATTCTCTGGCCATAGCCGTTCGGAAGAGCCATCCGGACATTTCCAGCCCAGGGTCCTCAGCCTTCATGCAGAGTGACAAGATCAAGGGCAGCCAGAAACATGAGCCCCACGTCCCTCCATTCTTCTGCACTGACTGGGGCCTGCGGAGGGGAAGCCGGATGGGGCATTGATTGACAGATTGATCAATAACCGATAGATCAACTAGTGGATTGATGAGTGGGTCAGTGGTAGATGAATTAATGCATGTGTGGAAGCTGGATGGGTGGGTGGGTGGGTGCGTGGACAGATGGATGTGTCGATGGGTGGGTGGCTGGGGGGGTGGGTCAGCTGATGGAGCCCCCCTTCTTTCCCCCCTTCCTTCCACATGTACTTGCCTAGCACTGTCTCCCCGCTTCCCCTGTGGTTCGGGTGTGTAAGCTTGGTCTTTTGTGCCATTTTGCAAACCTGCTCATTCAAATGCCTTTTGCCCGGCACCCTGCTGAGTCCATGACCCCGACCTCCAGAACCTCCAGTCGGGTCAAGGACACAGGCAAGACACACACACTTGCATTACTGGGTGGCATGTTCTTTGAAGGAAAAGGCCACCTGCAAAGCCTTTCCTGGTGATCTGACTCCCTTCCCCCAAGGCCTCTTGGGCTCCAGGGACTAAAAACAAACACCTGTTTCCTCTAGAAGCACTGGAAGCCCCTGAACCTGGGCCTTCGCCATCTCTGTGGACCAGTCGTTAACAAGCACCTGTGTATCTGAGGAAGGAGCGGGGGGAGGGGGGAGGGGCAAGCGAGCATCTGTGTGCCAGAGGTCACGTACGCAGCTCTCTCAACACTGGGGCGTCACAGAGAAGATGGGGGGCTATGTTTGAAGGGTAAACAGCCTGTCCTTGTAAAGAACGAAGAACGACTTCCCATCAAGCAGTGCCCAAGCTGGCGGGGTCATCCCAGGACACCGGGACGGTGAGGGCCCCTCGGCCCCGGGATCAGCAGGGCTGAGGCCCCTGGAGGATGCCCGTGGGTTTAGAGGACCCTCTGCTCACAGGTCGGCCGCGACAGCTCTGTTGCTTGTGGGCGGTGAATAGAGTTGCCGTCGGAGAGCCTTGGTCTGCGATACGGCCTCTGCTGTGTGCCCTGGTGCCTGTCCCCGGCACACGAGGGACACACACGGGGAGGGGCCCAGACGAGGCCCAGTGCGTCCACCTGGTCCGTCATGTGCTCTGTGGTGCTGGGAGAGCTCGAGCCAAGAGACACATTTCTCCAGGGGAGAGCTGGTGCCGACAGGCCGTGACCGCCCGTGCTCCCTGCCCATGGGACCTGGCAGCAGACACGGACTCTGTGGTCGAGGCCCCGATGACATCTGGCACGACCCGCAGCCCACGGCCCGGCAGCCTGGGCTTGCTAAGCCTCACCTCGGGCTCTGCTCTGAAGAGGATATTGCCTCTCGAGGGCAGGAAGCGGCCCCGCCTGGCGGTGCCTTTGCAATGTCCCTTCCTCGAGCTGGAGGACCCTGGTGTGTTGCAACAGCCCTGAGGCCCCAGAGCAGGACATCTGTCGGCTGCTCCCAGGGCCCAGGGGCCCGGGGTGGGGGGCTGCATGAGGGTGGGGGCAGGATGTCAGCTCCGATGGGGCTCAGCAGTGCCGCTGTTTGTACGTGGGGACATTTGGGTCAGACGCGAAAACACTGCTGTGGAAACAGCGAGTCTCTCAGACTCGGGTTCTCAGCAAACAGCCGCCTGTTTCTCTCCGGCCCATGGCCGCCCCCGGACCCAGACGCCCTCTCATGCGTGGGGACCGTACTCCGCAGGGAGCCGGCGCTTGGTGTGCGTGGCCCAGCTGGCCAGGGAGGGGCCGGCAAGGGGTGGGCTGGAGCAGGTGCTGGCGGCCAGTGGGTGGGTCCCTGGTCTTGCTGACGGTCTGTAGGCACACGCGGTGCTTGCCAGTGCCATAGGGACGCCTCAAGGCTAAGCAGGCACCTGCAGGGGTGACGGCCCTGCATCACTGCCCCCTCCTGCCTCGCACACCCACCTTCCCCGCTGCTTCTCCTGAGCGTGTGTCCCTGGGCGGCTCCACGCATGGCTGGGTGTCCCAGGCCTGCTTGGGCCCTGCCCCTCCCACAGCACTCAGCAAGCTGGGGCAGAAGCTGTCAGCCAAGGTCACCCCTGACCTTCCATCTGTGACCTTCCACCTCCCTCCAGCTCGGCGCCCAGGAGCAAGGTCCTGCTCCAAGCGGGTGGAAGGAGAGGGGGGAGGATGGGCTCGGGGTGTTGGGGACACACGGGGCCTGCCACCCAGAGAGCAGATCCTTCTCTGTCTTTTCAGATTTATAATAGGTCCAAATCCTTTAAAACCTGCAAACTGGACTTGGCCGTGCTCTGACCCCCCACCAGCCCGGCCACAGTGCCCAGCGAGGGGAACCCAGGCTCCCCACACAGCCTACCCCACCCCCACGGCTTTGAGGGGGCTGCTCTGGGTGATGGCTTCTACCCCCGCCCCCGGTGGCCTTCCTCCAGGGCTGGACCCTCCCAGTGCCCCATGCGACCGTGATACCTCGGGACCCCCTCCTGGCTCGTGGAGCCAGGTGTCCCCACCCGTTCCCAGAGGGGCCCTCTGCTGTCCGGGACCCGCCCAGGAAGCCCTGTTTGATTTGGGAAAAGAGCTAGTCTGTCTCCACTCTGCGGCCGGATGGCCCCCCTCGGCCCTGAGGCATCTTTGATCTCAAGAAGGCTGCTGCTCGTCCTGGGCGCACGTCCACTGCCTGCAGAGACAGGAGGCAGAGGTGTCTGTGGCTGGACCCAAGCTCAGAGCCGGGTCCCTGCACAAGCCTGTCGCCGAGCCGGGTCCCTGCACAAGCCTGTCGCCTTGCCGGCTTTGGCCTGGGTGGTCCCAGACACAGGGCCTTCACTTCTTCGGCTGGGCCAGAACGGCGGAGGGCACACGTCCTTTGTGACTCCCAGCAGCGCTCAAGGGCACCCCCAAGCCTCGTACACGCGGGCACTGTGGCGGTTGGATGTGCCCGTGGCAGGGAGGACCGGCGTCCCGGGGAATACTTCACAGCCACGTCTTCCGTGGCCTGCCTGCCTTCTAAAGTCCCAGCCCATGGCAGCCTCCACGGTGACCCCAAGAGCACTCACTGAAACAAAGCCTCACGCGACAGGCTTGGTTGGGGTGGGGCACAAAGACATTGCCCACGAGTGGGGGGTCACGCTTCCGGAACGTGTCTGCGGGTCAGGAACCCCCAGGCGCCATCGGAGGAACCTCTTGGGGGGTCGGGTGCGAGTCAGTGTGGCATCCCCTCAGGCGTGCCTGCCAAGGACGGCTTTGGCTCTGCACGCCCTTTCCGTGGGCCAGTGGGAAATGGGTCTCCCCCTGCACCCCCTGGCCCCTCTAGGTCCCACTCAGGGCTCAGCACCTGAGGGGGTCGTTATTGTCGGGGTGACCGTCCTACTCACCAGCTACTTCCAGGCCCTCGTCTTCACGATAGCATGTGTGATGAGAGAGCAGTTGTGCCCATTTTAAAGACAGGGAAACTGAGGCTCAGAGAAGCCCCCCGCCCCGGGTGTGCACAAGCCCAGCTCACATGTGGTTTCTCCCCACCAGAGTCCACAGAGAGCATGGAGACCTTGACCAGGGTGGGTCCCGGTCTTCCTGGTGGCAGGAGACCCAGGATGTCACCGACAGCAGGGCGGGCGTCGGAAGTGGCGGGACAGAGGTCTGGCCGCCTGCCGTCTGACCCGCTGTCCTTGCTGCTGCCTGGGGAGGCCCCAGGCCCTTACACAGCAGTTACGTATGCGCCAGACGGTATTAATGGTAAAAATATTTCATCTCCGAATCTGGTGGACAGAGTCTCTCAAGATAAAGTTCATTCCTTTTTTGTTTTTCTAAGAGCAAATCTATTTAAATGTGGTGCTTCGTGTGTCCTAAAAAATCTATTTCTGCGGTTGCTTCCCTTGGCTGGGACTGCGTGGCCCACCCTGCGGCTTCCCGGCACTCCAGCTTCGGGCTCTCCTCCCTGATGGGGAGAGCACGTCCCACCGCCTCCCTCTGCTCACAGCTGCTCACGCTCCTGGGCCTGCCGTGGGGGAGGGACGGGGGTCAGGGCTGTGCACACAGAAGGTGCTCACATAGGCTCGCTAGGTGAGACGAATGACATTGGGACGAGAGGAACTGGGCCACTCTTCTCTCTGAGCTCAGGCTTTCTCTGTGGAAGACGGGGCACTGGCCCTGCTCCTGGGGCCCCCGACGGCCCACTTCCTGGGAGACCCCAGCGTCCGCCCTCCCAGTTCAGTGCTGGGGTGTCTGAGTCCGTCCCGGATCAGAGCCAGCTCCCGCGGGGGCCACCCAGGGGAGGCTTAGCGGCCACCCCAGAGCAGGTGGTGTGAGGAGGGCTCGGAGCCCCGCCCCCGGTCCCTGACATGGTGCGGCCCACCGGCCTCCACATGGTCTGTCCTGACTCCAGCCTGACGGGTGAACGGTCCTTATCTGTCGGGCCAACGCTCTAAGCCCGTGAGCCCAGGGCCGGATGACAGGGTCTGAAACTGCCGGAGGACCTGGGGTCCGCAGCCTGCCGTCAGAGCCGTCCACAGCTGCCACCGCCCACGTGGGGTCCTTACATTTAAGTGAATTACAACGACATAAAGTCAAAAATTGGGGGTGCCTGGGTGGCGCCGTTGGTTGAGCGTCTGAGTCTTGGCGTCAGCTCGGGTCGTGGTCCCGCGGCACAGGGGTCGCGCCCCATGTCGGTTCCTCGCCCAGTGGGGAGCCTGATTCTCCCGCTCTCTCTGCCCCTCCCCCTGCTTGTGCACTCTGTCTCTCTAAATAAATAAATCTTTTTTAAAAAAAAATTCACATCCTCGGGGTTCCTGGCTGGCTCAGTGGGTAAAGCATGAAACTCTTGACCTCAGGGTCGTGAGTTCAAACACCACCTGTGGGCCAGAGTTGACTTAAAATTTAAAAAATAAATTAAGAAGCACCCACATCCCCGTTGCACGGACCACCTTCCACAAGCGTCACGATGAAAGTCCTACTGAGCGGGCGGCTGAGGCCTCGGAGGCGCGTGCCCTCGTGCTCAGCATCATCGTGAGCGCCGTGGGTGCGGCGAACCCCAGTCCCCGCCGCCGTGTGCCCCGCTGCCCTGCTCCCCCGAGCCTCACGGCCGGGACAGTGCGCCTGCCTCCTGGAGGCGTCTTGGAAGAAAATGTCAGTCGGAAGGGATCTCCAGGCGTCGGGCTCAGCCCCTTCCCCTGGGGTGACGCGTCCAGCCGGACCACAGCGCCCGTTGCCCACGGGCTGACTTCTGCCCCGCACGTGCTCGGGCTGCAGCGTAAGCTCCTGCAGGCGGACATGGGGTCCCTGTCACTAGGAGTGTAGACACTTGTCACATCCCCCTCCTCCTCTCCAGAGCCACGTCACCTCCGGGATGTTGTGCAGGTCCAACAGAAGGTGTCGTCCCCTCCTATTCGAGGTTGCTGAGGACATCTGAGAGCTGCCCATGCTCCGGCCTCCAGGCCAGGCAGACAAGGGGACCCCGGGACCCCAGCCAGCAGCAGGCTCTTTGCCCCAGAAACGGGTTTTAGGGGACTCCAGCGCCTCACCTCCTCTGTCCCAGCCGCAGCCAGACGGTAGGGAGAGGCGAGAAGACGCGGCACGTTTCTCAAACGGCTTTACTTAGAACTCACACAGCGTACAGGTCAGCGGGTTTACGTGTGTTCCCAGAGCCGTCCAGCCAACACCACTGTCGAGTTCCAGAACGCTCCGGAAAGGCACCTCCTACCCGTTAGTGGTCGTGCCCCGTGGCGCGCCCGCCCGGCCCCGGCTTCGTCTACCACGCGCAGGGACCCCGAGGCTTCAGCCTTGACAGAAATGCGCCTGAGAGCAGGTGGCCTTGGCGACTGGCCACGTTCCGCAGTGTGTGTTCGAGAACTCCCGTGCCGTGGCCGTGTTAGCACCGCCTTGACCGGCTCTCAGCAGTGAGTTCGCACCTTCGTGTGAGCCGCTGGACGTCTGGGGTCCGTCCGCGTCTCGGCTTCAGTGAGTGAGGCTGCTGGGCTCGCTCACGTGCAAACGTTTCCGTGGACGCGAGTCTTTGGTTCTCTTCGGCACACGCCTCGGAGCGGACGTGACGGCGTGGGGAGCCTTCGGGCTGTCACCAAGGGGGCGCGTCCCCTCACACCCGCCTGCGGGCCCAGGGCTCCAGCGGTGCTGCTGGGTGTAAGCTGGGTCTCCCCGCGGGTTCCGTGTCCCTGGGGCTCGTGAGGTGAGCGGCTTCCCGCGTGCTGATTGGCCGTTTACGCACCTTCTGTGGAAAAATGTCTGGCCCCATCATTTGCCCAGTTTTTCATTGGATTTTCTGCGTTTTTGTCATTGAGTTGGAAGAGTTCTTTCTTTTTCTGGATCCGAGCCCCTGCTCAGGGAGAGGACCGGTGCGTCACCCTTTTACATTCCTGGTGACGACATGTGCCACACACAGTGCCATTTTTGATGAAGTCCTATTTATCTGTTTCTTCTCTTGTCGTTGTGCTTGTGGAGTCAGAGCCGAGGAGCCCTTGCCCAACTCAAGGCCACCGAGGTTTCCTACTGCCTGCCCCCAAGAGTCTCACGCTTTCATCTCTTACGTTTAGGCCATTGGCCCTGTTAACTTTTGCATATGGTGTGAGGTACGGGTCCAGCCTCCTTCTTCCGTGTGCGGACGGACCGCTGGCTCACCACCTGTGGTTGTAAAGACCATTCTCTCCCCACCGAGTCGCCGGGCTGCCTCGCCAATGACCATGGACTATAAACGCAAGCGCTTACCTCTGGACTCCCCATTCCATCCCACTCGCCCATGTAGCCCACACCGTCGCGGCTACCATGGCTTCTAGTTGGTCTTGAAATTGGGACGCACGAGTCTGCCAACGTGCTCTCCTTTTCCAAGATTGTTGTGGCTGTTCCGGGTCCCTCGCATTTCAGATTAAGAATTAGGATCAGCCAGGCAATTTTGGCAAAAAAGACAGCTGGGGTGTGATAGGGGTTGCCTCGAATCAGAAATGGGACTTCACAGCCGTGTGGTTCTTTGGGAGATCTGGGGGAGACCCAGAGAGCCTTTCTCCAATGATGAGTTAAAACTGAAAGGTCAGTTCCTTTCATGGCCCAAAACACACCCCCTTTCACCTCCCAGCCCCGTGCACTGTTGCAGAGAGACGAACCAAGGCCCACAGGTACGAGACAACAGAGCACCACCGGGGATGGTTAGGCGCCCACAACCACAGACCCGGCCGGTGGTGGCCACGGCCACCCCACCACCTCGGCCACATGGGTGCCTGACTCCTGGCTGGCCCTGCAGGGCGATGCTCACCCCTCAACCAGGAGACGGAAGCTTCCGTTCCTTCCTCTGACCAAGAGGGTGACTCGGTGACTGTACGGAGGACCCAGTAGGGGCCGGGGGCTCTCAGGCTTTCCTGTGGCTACAGAAGGCAGCGGCGAACACCCCCAGGCCCCCACCTGTCCCTCCCGCCAGCATCTCCAGGGCGGTTTTATCTTGTTTATACGTCCATCACGTCCGTCGTCCTTACCAGAGCAGGCAGGGTGGGCCAGCAGCTTTGCCCTCCGCTCCCCTTGGTGACCCTTCCAGTCTCTTACCCAGGAGATGGGGGTAACATGAGTTCAGGGGCTGCTGTCCACAATGGCGACATGGACAGAGACGTGGAATGCCCCCCACTAGCAGGCCTGAGCCCCGTCACCCAAACCAGCGAGCGCAGAACACGCAGGCTAATGGACGGCTCATTCCCTGCCATGCGGGGAGCCTGCCAAGGGCTGGAGCCCCTCCACAGAAGATGTACTTATGCCCAAAAGTCTAGTCTCTCCCGCATGCAAGCCCCAAGCTCAGAGCCTCTGGCCTCAGCCTTCCTCTCCATCCAGGCTGGGAGGGCACAATGCAAAACCCAAATAAGTAGACCTTGAATGGCGGGTTTGGGCAGAGTAATGGGTTAGCGGGGCAGAGAACTGAGGAGAGCAGCGATATGGACTGCCCCGGCTCACAGTCCGAGAGGATCGACTCCATCGGGGCTGAAGCCCTTTCCTCACGGGCTGACCTGGCCCCTTCCCGTCAGCAGGACACATCAACAGGATGTCACCTCTTTGGGTCAGCAGGAGCAGAGAACGGAGAGCAGTCCCCGAGCTCTCCTCCAGCCTGACGAACTCCTGCTCAGACGTCAAGGCCCAGCCAGTCATCACCTTCTCTGTGGAGAGAATTCTTCCTTCTCCCCAAGGCGGGGCACCTACACCCCCGGCCTGTGGTGTGGAGTGTGGGTTTAGAGGGTCCTTGTGTCTGTGTGCCTCACGCCCGGTGCTGCGTCCCCTTTGCACACCCATCAGCACAGTGTGGAGCCCTCAGGGGAGGGCGGCTGGAGGAGGCTTGCCTCCCCCTGCAGCAGAGGGAGGAGCACATGCGTGTGGGCTGCAGAGACCGTCCCAGGGTGTCCCCCGCACAACCCCTACCCTCGTGCAGACAGTGGGGTCCTCTGACTTCAGGCATGCAGTGAGGGGGGTGCCTGTGCCCACGTCCCCTCGCCGCGGCCCTGCGTCGTGCCGGCCGCCCCCCCCCACCGGCCCTGACCCCAGCAGGCTCTTGTTTCTCCCACTGATTCCCCGCCACACATCTTTCCGCAGGAAGTAAGTCCATGTGAATATTTTCCCAACTTGTCCTCACTGACCATTACCCCAGTCCCCAGGAACTCACAGGAACTTTCCAGAAATCTCCCTTTATCTCCCAAAGCCCATCTGGTTCTGTTTAAGGATCCACCACACTTCCTCCTGTTTTCTGAGCCGCTGAGCCTGGCCTGTCTCCGAGCTGAGCTGCCTCTTCTCCGGGTGGTGAGGAGCCCAGACCCCATGAGCAGCTGCGGGGGGCTCCCCGTGTCCCCCATGCGGTAGGGCTGCCTCAGAGCCCGCAGGCAGGGCTCTTTCTTCCCTGCCTGACCCTGTGGCTGTCCCAGACCCGTGCCTAGGGCACAGGCCCCTCAGCATGAGGGATTGACCACAGATTCCAGCATCAAAGGCGTGTCCCCATGTGACAAGAGGGATCTGCCCCCCGAAGCCTCAGCTGTGGCCCCCATGGGTCCAGATGGCTGGCTGGCAGCCTCCTCCATCTGACTGCATTCCCTCCCAGAGCTGCTGGGCTGAGCCAAGGGGGCAGGGGGACATTTGACGGAGTGACCGCTGCCCCCCGTCGAGGATAAGGACACTCCAGCCATCGCGCTCTGCCCGATGCTCTCGGGCCCTCCGGGGACCAGGGAGGAGCCTCCCCAGGCAGCAGCCCTTCTCACTGACTTTGGGACCAGAAATTGTACCGTGCGACCTGGTGACCTTCTCCCTGAGCCCTTCGGAAAGTCAAGCTGCCGTGGTTGTGCTGGCAGACGGTGGGAGCGTCCAGGAAGTGGGCCCACTTGTGCGCCGTTCTCAGGAAGGAGACGCCTGGGCCTGTCCCACGGCATCCTGGACTGCTGTCCCCTGCTGTGTAGTGGACATGTCCCCTGCTGTGTAGTGGACATGTCCCCTGCTGTGTAGTGGACATGTCCCCTGCTGTGTAGTGGACAGGGCAGCAACAGTGTCTCAGAGCTGGTCCTTGTGCCGGAGGGAGCGTCTGGTGTGACCGTGTTTGCAGAAGTGTGCAGTGGGGACCCCCGGAGGGCCCCGTGCCAGAGGGTGGCCGTGCCGAGTGTCGGACGCAGCCCGGGCATGGAGCCCACAGGACGACCTTGGTCATCTCACCGAGTCTGCGCAAGCCCAGGGGTATACTGATCTTTGGAGGGAGCCCGGGTCTGCGGGGAGATCGGACGTGTGGTGTGTGGTGCCGAGCCAGCCCGGCCCCCCGGACCCATGGCCGGGTTCAGTTGTTTGTGGCTTGGCTCAGGGGCGGGGGGAAGCATTGGCCTCCAGGGTTCTATGAGGGCACGACCGTGTCCTCCCTGGGCCCTGGGGTGCTGGATTTGGGTCCAGCTCCTGGGAGGCACAGGGATAGAGGAGCTGCGGGCATCCAGACAGGGTGAGCTCGTGGCCCCATCTTCCTGCTGGCTGCCAGCACCCCCCTCTGTGGGGCCACCCCCTCTGTGGGGGAGCCTGGGACAGGCGGCTCAGGGAGGCAGGCCTGCTGTTCCCACCCAGGTGAGGCATGTGTGCAGGCCCAACCCACCTGGTAACCCACCCTAGCCTCATGTCCTGTTGGCCTTAACGCAGATTGGGGGCCCTTAGAGATGGCGGGACTGGACCACAATGCTCTCTGCATGGAGTACACGGGGGACCCCGTGGACCTGAAGGAGGGTCAGGGAGTCCCCTCAGGCAGAGCCGTGTCCAGAGAGGACAGTGGCCCTTCTGAGGCCTCCCAAGGAAGATGACCTGCCTGGAAAGGGAGGGCGCAGGCCTCCTCACTGGCCAGTCCTGGCTGCACCCGTGCCCCGGGAACGCCCGCCCTCCAGCTCCAAGGAGAAGTGGCGCGGTCACCCTGCCCAGACACACTCGCTCAATCCCTCCTGCCTGCCCCGTGCCGCGTCCCGCCCCTTCCTGGGCACTAGCTCAGCCCCACCTATGAGCACTGCCCCTCGTAAGCGTCAACACCCCAGGTTTGTGTGCATGCCGCTGGGATAACAGCCACCTGGCGTAGAACTTTCCGGCAACCACCGTGGGGCACGGGACCATTCCCCCTGGCAGATGGGAGCACTGAGGATATGCAGCCTGGAACTTGTGCTGAGGGTCGAGGGTCGGGGTACAAGGCTGCTCTGAGACTGTCCGTCTCAAGGCTTTGCTTCACAGACGTTAAAACTTCTCTAGAGACAGACGGTACTGTCACTGCGGATCTTCTCTGCTAACAAGTCCCAACTGCACAGGAGAGGAGAAGGAACGTGCTAGAGGATGTCCCGGGCAGTATTATCTCTAGCAGACAAGGACGGGAGCCTCTCCGTGCCCCCACAGGACCTGGGTGACCCCAGCCATCACCACAGGAAGTCACAGGGACCAAGCTTGTGCCCCTGCAGGTCCCAGACCCGCAGGGCAGGCAGGACCCTGCCCCAGGAGCTGATGCTGAAGGCTGGAGGCAGGGTTTCTTCACCTCGAGGAAATCTTGGTGTTTGTTCTTAAATCCTTCGCCTGATTGGATGAGGCCCACCCACACTGTGGCACGTCACTTCTCATGTCATGTAGAGTTTGCCTACATCCCGGATACTTCACAGCAGCACCCAGATGAGTAGGGATGACAGCCTGGTCAGCGGGCAGGCCACAGGAGCCGCAGGCCCTCTGCACTTCCCTGCACCCTACCTCTCCTTCCCAGCTTCCGGGTGGCATGTCCTGCACAGACAGGGCCCCAGGACTTCAGAGCTGGGTCCTGGAATCCCCCCACCCACGTTGCCCCCAGAAAACCAAGGCCCCAAGAAGAAGTGACTTGCCCCTGTTGCCACAATCAGTCTCAGGCAGACTTGGGCAGCGTCTGCTGCAACTGTCCACGCCCCATGAGATGTGGCACGGGAGGCCAGCGGCCAGGAGCCGTGGTCA
This sequence comes from Mellivora capensis, assembly GCA_004024625.1. Lineage (NCBI taxonomy): Eukaryota > Metazoa > Chordata > Mammalia > Carnivora > Mustelidae > Mellivora > Mellivora capensis. The sequence goes on from PISX010001216.1 coordinate 179,238, forward strand.
TCCGCTGCCCTGCCCTCTCTCACACCATGTTCCGGGCTTGTGAGTGCTCACAGACCCTGGCAGGAGCCACCCGCAGCTGCCCTTGCTAATGGAGGAGGCCAGAGTCACGGCTTTCTTGGTATCAAGTGGGACTCGTGGCTCTGGCTGCCACACGGGAGCAGCCGTGGCCAGTCCACTTGGGCTGGGGGGCGCATTTATGGGGAGGGTTTGTGCAGTGTGGGCTGAGGCCACCAGTCCCAGTGCCCCGGCCACCACCTCTCTGCTGCTCCAGCTCCACAGCATGGAGGTGACCCAAGCATCCACGGTCCCCACTGTGGGAGAGTGCATGTGACAGATGGGGCACGGGGGCCCGCGGGCCCAGGAGTACGAGGCCCAGAACCCAGTGACTCCGGGCAGTGCCCAGGAGAGGGAGCTCAGCTGCAAGGGCTAGTGTCCCTGTGAGGGTGGGACCACACAACAGGCCACCTGGCCACAGTCATGCAGCTCTTGGCCACCATTGTCGTTGGGTCCGAGGGGGACTTCAATGTGCCCGTCTGCAACATGGGGACAGCAGTCCCTCCATGCTGTGCAAGCAGATCCCAGGCTAAGTGACCACTGGCCATCTCAGACTTCACGCAGCCAGCCCCCAGGTTCTCCGTGCGGCTCAGCGGGGACGGCCCCCTCCCCCCCGTCCTCGTAGACTGTAAAGCGCCGGGTCCCCCCACGTCCTCGTAGACTGTAAAGCGCCGGGTCCCCCCCGTCCTCGTAGACTGTAAAGCGCCGGGTCTCCCCTGTCCTCGTAGACTGTAAAATGCCAGGTACTCCCCATCCTCGTAGACTGTAAAATGCTGGGTCCCCCCCGTCCTCGTAGACCGTAAAGTGCCAAGTGACTGGGGGCCGAGGCTGCCCCTTCTGCTCCGCTGTCACGGCCGTGCTGTGTGCGCCTACACCACCACCCCACGAATCAGTGTGTACGCACCAGGCCTTGCGGTGGGACAGGAGGGCCCTGTCACAATCAGGAATGGCAGCTGCTTAACCCGTGAGCCTAGAAGGCTGGCGGCTGCCGCCCTCGGACCTGCTCCACTCCTTGTTTGGGAAGCGGCGGGTGTCTCGCGGCAGCAGGAGGCCCCTGCCGTCCACGGGGCCCGGAGAGCACGGGAGGCCGGGGCCGACCAGCAGCTGCCCACCCGCAGAGTCTCCCACCCGCTGACCCACCTGAGGACGCTGCCGAGGAGAGGCCCTCCAGGGCCAGCCCCTCCCTGTGGTGGTCATGGTCACGTACAAGGACATACCTGCTCTGCCCCAGGCCCACACCAGACCCCTGTCCACACGCCCCCACTCAATTGCCCCCACTCCTGCCTGCAAAGTGAACTCTTGTTTCCATCCGACCTGTGAGCGTAATGAGGCACAGAGAGGGCGGCAAATCGCCCCGGGTTACGCAGCTGGCATGACGGAGACTCGAGGGGCCCTGCGATCTCGGGGACCTGCCAATCTGCCCTTGGGCAGGGCCTGGGGGAACCTCTGGACGGGGGTCACAGGATCCACCTGCAAGACGGGTCCCCCGCAGCTGGGCGGGCACGCAGTGCCAGCTGCCAGGGCCTCTGCCCGGGCCTTCCCCGGGAGCCAGGACCCCAGGAGGCAGAACGGGGGTTGCCAGTTTCTCAAGCCTGGACACTTACTCAGGTCCCTTCTGCCACTCTGTTTTGGTCAAGTCCAGAAGGCCGATGGAAGGGGACAGAGGGCCCACATGCCCCTCCGTGGGAGAGCGCGAGAGAATGCGGGGCTACGTCCATCTGGCCGCTGACCCGTCCAGAGCTCTGTGGGTGGCTGAGGGGGCGCCCAGCCCTCCTTCCGCCCCAAGCTCCAGCCTCCTCGCCTATAAGGTGACAGGGACAGGGCTGGACCTGGTGCCCCAGGGCGTCCTGTCTGCGAGCTGCTCACCCCACCCTGGAAATCTGGCTTCATGTGTGTCTCCCCTCCCACTGGGAGAACTTTGGGTTTTCGGGGCTCTTCCCCGCAGGACCAGCTGGTGGCCCCTGAGGGTCCTGGGAGAGGCTGAGAGCAGGGACATGGAGGCACCCCGGGTCACCCTTGCCTAAGACACCGGCCCCCTGCCCGGGCACCTGCCTGATGTGGCCCCTCCCCCAGGAGGCCGGAGCCCAACAGTGATTGCCTGGGACACATGTCAGCTCCGGGCCTAGTCAGGTCCCTTGTCACAGCACGAACAGGAAATGGCACAAGAGGAAACAGGGTGCCCCAGCAGCCACCCACAGGATGGCCACGGCCTCCCAGGGAGCAGCTCCCCAGGCCCGGGCAACACTGCCCACGGACACTTAACCCCTGGCTGCCTGACCGCCGACTCCTGCAACCTTGTGTCTCCGTCCCAGACTCTGGGCGTCGGTCCAGGCTAGGCTGGCCAGCCCCGTGGCACGGGTCCGAGACCGGGTCTCAGAGCCCCCCACCCAGACCTGCTCTCTGCGGCCCTGCAAATTCTGCACGTGGCCTCCCTGCCCCGGCTCCTACTGCGACCACTGGCCACATCCCACAGCTCCCACGCATCCATTCACCGGAACTTATAAAACCACGGCTGCACCCCGACCGCAGCCCACATGGCCACACGTGGCTGGTGCAGACCTGGGACGTTCTGTAACATAGCAAGCGCTATGTCTCCACCACAGAGAGGCCCTTCCCACAGCTCCGCGTCCCCCAGCTCCCATGGCCGGGCCCCTTCCGCGACCACAGTCTTTACAAGGAGGCATCAGTGCCACCAGCGCCCCTACCCGGGTCGAGGCTGAGGCCCAGCTCACTGCTCTAGGAACCAGGCCCACCAGGCTCAGACCTGGGACGTCCTGCCAGGCCACAGGGGTCAGTCCCATGTGGACGTGGCTGTTGGGGCCACAGCGGGAGACTCGGGGCTGCTCCTAAAGTATCTCCTTTGCCACCAAACAGAAGGGGACAGACAGGCTTCTGTCGTCTGACCCCGCAGTCCAGGAGAAGGTGCGGCCCCACCGCCAGCCACCAGGGGCACAACAGGCGGCCTTGCCAGGAGGGGCCTGGGTCCCTGACGCCAGAGCTGGTAGGGCCTCGAGGGCTGCCGGTCCTGAGACAGCTGAGGCCCAGAGGCCTTTCTGCAAGACCACCTTGCAAATCTGCAGGGAGCCAGGTCACCCTGACCCGGGGCTCCTTCCCCTTGGCCATGGGTCACACAGCAGTCCTGCCTGCCACCGTGGCAGCTGGGAGCCCTCAGGTGTCCCGTGGTGGCTGCTGCGCCTGCCATCATGTCGCCCGTCCCCCATGCACTGGGGCCGCAGAGCGTCCCGGGCCACGGGGATGGCGATGAGTGATCTGGGTCTGGCTGCAGCACGGGTGCTAAGGGCAGTGGATGACGGGCCCAGCGCTGCCTGGGGGTCCTGACCTCGGGGTGTGGGCGAGCCTCCCCAGCGGGGCTCACACTCCTGCGAGGCTCTCCCTGGCCAACGGGAAGGCCATCCCTCGTGTCCTCCTCCTCCCACCCAGAGGGCCGGTGGCTCTGCTGCTCAGACCCCGGCCTGGCTGCCCTCCCCAGCCGAGGCCACCTCCAGACCAGCCCCTTGTCTCCATCCCCCACGCCCATCCCATCCAGCCAGGCCGGGACCACCCTGATGACGGTACAGGAGTGGAGGGCGGTACCACTGATGTTGGGCAGTGACTCAGCCCAGGAGGCCCCCTTGCCCCGCCACCTCCCACCCCTGAGGTGCTCCAGCAGCCGCGCCCGCTGTGGAACTGGGCTCCGCGTCTGCATCTCTGTGCTGGTGCACGTGCTTCCCTCGCTCCCGGTGCCGGCCCGGGGCTGCCAGGGCCACGCATCCCAGGCCACAGGCCACCAGCCATGTGTGGGAGCCCCGGGGGGCAGGGCCATTCCGCTCACGACCCACCCTCCCCGGTCCCGCTGTCCCAGCTAGAACTGTGGCTCGCGGAGAGGACTCACGAGGGGGCATGTCACAGTCTTCGGGTCGGGACTTCGATAAAGTCCACTTGGCAGAAAATGAACCACCTTAGTGATTTCTTGGGGTCGGTCAGGGCATGAAGGACAGTCACGCTGTTGTGTAACCACCATGCCATCCGCTTCCAGAACATTCTCACCTCTGCCAGCTGGAGCTGCGTCCCCGTGAAGCTCTAATCCCTGCCCCTGCACTTGTCCCCTGTCCCCACGCCCTCTGGTGTGATGCCATGGCCCGCGCCACGGCCCCATGAGGACGACTGCGTGTGGCGGCTTCCCTCCCTGGTGTCGTCCTGTGGGCTCTCCGGGGCCCACACCCCTCCCTGGAGCTGCTGCCCCTCCCACCACGGGGCCTGGGCAGTGTGTCAGGGGGACAGTGGGCAGCCTCGTCGCAGGCGGCCTGGTCCCTGAGAGAGGCTCTGTCCACGGAACAGGACGTTCCGAGTAGACAGGGGGCTCCCAAGGTCAGCCCGTGGAGACAGAGCGGCTCGGACTGGGGGTCCCCTCCTCAGCGGCTGACGGGCCCCCAACAGTCCTGCGCACCCCACACGGCGCCTGGGCTTCCCGGAGTGTGACCCGCAGACAGAACATGCCTGACTGGGGCTGAGCCTGAGCTGCAGACTGCCGCTGGGACCCTTCCTCCCCACTGGCTGGGGCAGGTTCCTCTGTGCCTCTCGGCCGGGCATGGTCTGTCTGCCCTGGGGGGGAGGGCTGCCCGTGGTTCTTGAGTGGCAGCTGTGGGGGGCAAGGTGGGGCCAAGTTGTGGACCAGGGGCGCCCCTCCTGTCTTCCCCTCCGTCCTCACGGGGCTCCCCACTGCCTTCCGTGCACCCCTTCTGAAGACCCACAAGGAGGACTCAGCCCCACAGGCGTGGGTTCAGGGTTTTCCTTCCGAAAACAGCGGGCGCTCGCCCACATAGCCGCAGGACCATGGCTTGGAATAGCTGTTTAGACCAGGCCCCGCGCTCAGCATCGAGTGTCCCTGAAGATTTGTCCCTGTCCCAAACCCCAGCTGCCGGGGTTTCCCTGTGGGGGCATTACACATCGATGGAGACACGCCACCCCGGGAGTGCCTGCACACGGTGTGACTCCAGGTCCCTGTGTCGAAAGGATATCAGGGAACTTGCGGTGTGAGAGGCCAGCAGGGAGGTCCCAGGGCGGGGACGGGCGCTGCAGGGGGGCTCAGTACCTCCCGCTTCTCACTTGTACCATGAGCTGAGTAGACGCCAAAGGAAGTATGCTCTGAATTTAAACATTATTTTCAATGTTTTTTAAAGGAAAAATTTGTCGTCCTGCCAGCATCCCTGACCTTGGCTAAAGCTTGTAACCTCTCTGAACACCCATTTCCTTACCTGTGAAAACGTGGGGATAATGGTAGTACCTTCTTCTCAGCCCCTGAGAAAACATCACTGGTGCCCCCTGCCCAGGGCCTGGCCAGGTCTGTGAAGGTGAAGGTCTTGCTGCCGAAACAAGCATCGCCAGCCCCAGCACGAGAGCAGCAGTCGACTTGTTCTGCGGAACAGCCTCGGCCCAGCGCAGCATCTCCACGGTATCCTGGACCCTGGTCTTCCCTGATGCTCTTGTTTCTGCAACCTCTGGCTTTGCCTCCTGGTGCAAGATAACTGCCTCAGCTCCTGCCATCACAGCTCTTCTCCACTCTCCAAAATCCAGTCGCAGGCAGAGGAGGACAGCACCTGGTGTCACACATATCACTTCCATGCACCGACCAGAACCAGGCACATGTCACACGCCACATCAGGTTTCTAGGAAAACTGGGAGATGGACTCTTCCTCTGGGCCAGGGCCCATGGAAAGTTCTAGAAGGAGAACCCACCCAAGTCCAGAGGATTCCGAGCTTACCCAGTGTGCTTTCAGAGCACATCACAGGCTGAAAACCAGGGAACAACCCCGAGGGCCATGAATCGACGGCAAACAAAACGCAGCACGTCCACACCACAGAACACTATTCTGCCATAAGAAGGAAGGAAGCCTGCCGCAGGCCACAGTGCCGTGAGCCTCCAAATCGCCACGCCGCGAGATGGGGGCCAGTTACGAAGGACCACGCGGTGGGGTCCCCTTCCCACGGAGGGTCAGAGAGGCAAACCCGCAGAGACACAAAGCAGACCAGTGGTCACCAGGGGCCGGGGGAGGGTGCGAGCCCAAATCCTAATGGGGAGGGAGGGCGTCTGGATGACAGAAAAGTCCTGGAATTCCATAGCGGTGATGGTTGCACATGAGTGTGCTGAAAACCACTGCACGGTGCGCTTGGAAAGGGGGCGTGTGACAGTCTGTGAATTATATCTCAATGATTAACGAACAAACCGAAAAAATTAATAAGTTAAAACCGCACGATCGCTCATTTCTGGCAGGTCGTGGGGCTGTTTCCCTCACGTGCCCTTCCCTGAGGCTCCTGGCAATGGCAGGTGCAGACCCCCGGGCCTCCCCCTGGACCCCTCCAGGAAGTCCCACGGCTTCCCAGGAAGCCATGGCCCGGCAGTGAGGTCTTCTGAATGTGCTCACGAGGCTTTCTTACGCCGTCCGCAGGCCTTCGAGGTTTCGAAAATTATACAAACTAAAATAGCAATGATAATAATGATAATAAGCCCAAAACTGCGGACAGTGTTAGACTCGGTGGCAGAGAATTCCCTTCCCCGCGCTGCAACCCCGCGTGTCCTGAAGTCATAAGAGAAAGTGTGGAAGTCCACGCAGAGGACCGTGGCTCTGGCAGTGTCCGACCAGGGACAGGATGCCTCCCCCCGCCCCTGGGGCTGGGGTGGGTGTGACACATGGGGGGGGGGGGTTCAGGCCAGGTGATGCGGGAGGTCACACCCTCCCTTTCACTCTTTGTTTTGGCAAAATAGCTAGGAATTCTGCTAGAAGGAGGGAATTCAAAGAATTTAGGAATTTCTAGCCTGCATCAGCCTTGCACTCTGCTGGGTAGGCGGCCTGTGGCCTGTGGGAGAGCCCCAAGCACGGGGTGTGAGGTGCTCAGAAGCCCTGGCTGCAGCTCCTCGTCCTCGGAGGCGAGGGGCCAGAGTCAGTCTGTCCCTGTGTCCGTCCCGCGGACGCCCTCAGAGGCCCGCTGCACCCAGGTCTGTGTGGCAAGGTCTCCGAGGGGGCGGAGCCCACACCAGAGTGGTTCCTGTGTTGCCCTCCTACCTGGGGGCATGGCACACACACCCCGCCCTGCCATGAGACCAAAGAAACAAGAGCCAGGTGCCTCCTGCAGGGAGAGACGCATGGGGGTCCTCTGGGGGACGCAAAGGGGACTCTGGCCCCAGAGACTGTGGGCTACAGTTTGCCTCCAAGGGCCTCACCGCTCGCAGACCCCGCCGGGCCTCCTTCCTGCCCTTCAGCCGGCAAGCATCCCGCTCCTGTCCGTGTCCAGCACTCTGCACCCCGACCAGAGGCTCGGGGCCCGGCTGCTCAGGCCGGCTGAGTGGGGAGCACTGACCTGCCTCAGCCCGGTCCTAGGCCTCTCCCCCAGTCAGCACGATCCTGTCCGGCCGCGTCCTCCCCAGAGCAGGTGACAGAGTGGTGGTTGGCTGTTGGGAGGCAGCCGACCTGCGCAGGCCGCCGGGTTCCCTTCCCCTCACCCAGGGCACCGCCTCGAGGCAGCCCTCCGTGGTCTCCGTCAGCTGCTTCCACACAGCACACCCTGCTACCAAAAAGCCCAGGTCCTGCTCTGCAGATGGGGACGTCTCTGAGAGGACTCCCGGCTTGTGCCCTTGTCCCTGGAGGGGCTGGTACTTCGGACGATGAGCGGTCATTTCCTTTTTAACCCACTGAGCCACCCAGACGCCCCGCGGTCACTTCCTTTTTAAAGGGACTGTGGCTGCGCCTAAACCAACAGGGACGTTCCGGGAGCCGGGAGCCGGGCTGGGTGCAGGCGCACGGGCCTCACCGCCGGCCCCGTGGCAGCCGGGATGCAGAGACACGTGTGCAAGGGCAACAGGAAGCCAGCCCCCAGGGACACAAGGGGAGTGACATCTCTGGGATGTCCCCCTGCCCCATGCAGGCAGGCAGCAGAGAAGTGCCCAGGTGATAGCTGTCTAGCGGGAACCCTGGGCTGGCAGCCTGGCTGAGGCCGGACCAGAGCTGAGTGCCCACCGGCCCTGCAGGGGTACCAGGGGCACCTTCCCACTGTGGTCCCCAGGGGTGTGGGAGGCTTCCAGCGAGGCCTCATGAGCCTCCTGCGAAACCACACCAGCAGCCAACCGGGCACTTTGAGTTTCCCTGGGAGAAGTATGGAGAACCAGATGGTACCATGGCAGCCACCTAATCGCAGGGGTAGCCGCCTCGGTTCTGCATCCGGAGAGTGGCTGCATGTGGGCTGGGGGCTGCGGGTCCTCCCAGGAACCCCTGAGGCCAGGCCGGTGCATCAGCTGCCACCATCCCCTCCCTCACCATCCCCACCACCATCATTCTCATTCCCCTCTCTGGAGACGCACATGAGTCCTAGAACTTCAGGTCCCAGGGTTTGGGGACAGTCCCCTCTTTGTTCACAGGAAGACAGAGGTCAGAGTGGCAGCACTTTGTGTCCTGGAGCTGCCTCTAGCTCTGGCCCCTTGCTCATGGCCCTGCCCTGGCGTAGGCCTCTGGAGCTCCAGAGTCCCTTTCGGCCAGCGACTGTCCTCCTGGCCTCGGGAGCAGCCTCGGGAGACGGGGCTCGTGCCATCCCTTCCTTGGTGTTGGTCGTCACCAGCAAAGCCACTGAAAGGGTATTTCAGAAACAAACAAGACTGTGCTTTCTGACAGATGAAGGACGGAAAATGAGTCAGAGGGAACAGCGTTCCAAATGCGCCATCCCAGGAGGCATTACGGGCTCGGGTTTCAGTGTGGCGTCCAAGAATGCTGCGGCTCATTGCAGGAGGGTGACGCCGTCTGTGTGGGGGGCTGGCCGGAGCGCCTGGGGCCCGGCAACGCCCGTGGGAACCCCTGACACAGCTTCTGGCTCACCCTCTGCCCAGCCCCGGGGGCTCTTATGGCTGCACGGGCCCCTCCGTGCTGGGGTCTGCCTTGCAGTCCTCACGAGCATCGCCGGGGGCTGGCACTGGGTCCTGCTGTGGCTCTGAAGCCAGGTCGCCCGAGGGGGCCGCGGGAGGCGGGGGGGCAGTGTTTAGCAGGACAGACCCCTCCGTGCACCAACCATGGGCAGCCACCAGGGGCGCCCCTGCTGCAGCCCGCGGCCTGTGCGTTGGGAAGGGACAAGCTGCGGGAAGGGACTGCGGACCCGCTCCGCTCCGGTACCAAGTGCGCAGCACCGTCACTCCCCAGCTTCGAAAGTCCTTCCGTGGCTGTGTGCGAACCACCTTCGATGTGGGGACTGTGACCCCATTCCACGGATGAGCAGACTAAGGGCTCAGGTTGTCCCTGCGGTCTGGGCCTCTGAGCCCCAGCGGTCCTGCCTCCCAGCCCGCAGTCCCTCCCATGCCCTCGGGGCCCCCGAGGTATGCTCCCAGCAGGTGAGGCCCACCCTTTGGCAACTTGGCCGTGAGCCTCAGTGGGAGGAGCCGGCTGGGCTTGCATCTCGCTCCTGGCCACACTCTGGCCTTCATGGCAAAAGGGGCGTCCTCGTGTCCACCGTCCTCCTGGAGGGCCCTCGTTGCCCAGTCCTGGGGACCAGAGGGCACAGCCAGCTCAGAGAGGGCTCTCAGTTTGCTGGTCATGGAAGAGGGGTCCCCAGGTGACTCGGGGCGACAGTTAGGAACTTGGGACACTTCTAGTCTGAGGGACGCAGGGATAGAGATGTGCCAGGAAAACGGCACAGGACCCTCCCGGCAGCACTGCCCACCTTCTGGGAGGGAGGAGCTTCTGTTCCCATGCTACAGGCCCAGGAGGCTCCCGGTCCCGCGGCCGGTTGGGGGGCAGGTGCCGAGCGGGAGGATGGGTGGCCCGGGCGCTCAGCGTGAGCTTGGAGGCGGCTGCGGTGCACGTGGGAAGGGGAGGCGGGCGAGACGTCTGAACAGCGGGGCCACAGCGTCGTCCCCGCTTCCTGGGAGATGGGAGACATCCCTGTCAGGCACCAGTGCTGTGGGGCTGGCCCCCTGGATGTCCCTCGGTGCTTGCTCTCGCCCTCGTGTGCACGCCCGGCCTCCGTGCCTGCCGCACACATCTCAAAGGTCTCTGAGACGTCACCGGCTACCTGAAGAGCCCGTCCCTGCCCAGGCCCCATGGGGTTTGCTCGTGTCAAGAATGCTGCAGCCGCTCCCATGGGCCTGGGAGTCTCGGGAGTCTCCATCCGTGGCCCGCGTCTCCAGGCGGGGTCCCGGGGCAGATACACGGGCGTCTGCTCCTTCGCTCCCGACGGTTTACACCAAGCGCAGCTCTGCCTGGCCGCGGGGAGCCCTGAGCCCCCATCCTGCTGGCACCTTCAGGGACACGCTGGGAGGAAGAAGGGTCAGAGGCCAAGCCGCCCGGAGGAGGCCTGACGCTGGATGAGGCTGCGGTGCCATCAGGCCCGTGGAGTGCGACAGTGTCATTCAACAGTGAGACCCGCTGGGAGCCGTGACGGTGCCCGCTCGGCTCGACACACCCCTGCGCCAGGCCCCAGATCCTGTCTGGGGGATGATGGCGGAGACGCCCCTGCCCAGGTGACTCTGACCTGCAGGGGGAGGGCGTGGAGCCCCTGAATGCCTGTCCACATGGAGGCTCAGCCTGGGCCTTGAGTTGGGAAGAGGGTCCTCGCAGATCTGAAGCGAGGTGGGCCCCAATTCCAACGGCCGGTGTCCTGAGAGGCAGGCGGAGGGGACCCTGAGACACGGACACAAGGGAGGCAGAGGTGGAGTGACATGGCCGCAAGCCCAGGGAAGCCTGGCACCCCAGCAGCCAGGAGGGGCAGGAGGGACCCTCCCCTGGGGCCCCTGCAGGGAGCGCCGCCCAGCGACGCCTGGAGCTCAGACTGTGGCCCGCAGGACAGCGAGCAGATAAGCTTCCCCTGCTTCGAGCTGCTGTGAGTTCATGGCATTTCCCGGCGGCCTCAGGACCTCACAGGGCGGTTGGCTCGCTTGGCCGGGGTGGGGTGGGGTGCAGTGGGAACAGCCACGTCCAGTCCAGGAAGGGTTTGAGGTGCAGAGTGACCTGGGGACACACCCCGAGAAGCGCTAGGCCCGGAAAGCCGGCCGAGCGTGTGGAGGCTGCTGGGCCCGGAGCCCGCCGGATGTGTGGTCCTTGGAGGGCCTTGGCATGCGGCTGGTCTCTGTGCCATGGCCTCTCCTCTGTGTGTGCCTTCTTGTGAGGACCCCGTTGTGGGCTCGGGCCCACTGTCCTCCGTGTGACCTGGTCTTAACTGAGTTCCACTCTGATTTGTCAAGAGGGCCACACTCACAGGTTCTGGGCAGACATGCATCGTGGGGCGGGGGGGCGGGGGGGGTTGCCACGGGTGTGCCAGGGAGCAGGACCCGCCCAGAGGCCACGGCCTGAGTCCCTGGGAACCTAGGACTCGGGCCCCCCAGCACAGGGGTGCCCCGGCCAGCACCTCCCAACTTACCTGGGCCACACGGCGTTCAGGTGCAGGGACACCCTGCCCTCCTGGCCAGAGCGTGTGGGGGTGCGGCCTGCAGGAGCAGGCTGGCCGGCAGCCTTGCTGCCCTCGGGGCCTCCCCGGTCATCTGTGGCTTCGCTCAGCACCGTCCTGGCAAAGTCATCATCAGAGCCCTGCCGCCGCTGCTAACGATGATGCCTGGTGTTGGCCGGTCACTTTCCAAAGCGCTCTCCCAGGCCTGCCTGCTCAGCCCGCAGCCCCTCCCCACAGCTCCTCCTGCCTCCCTGGCCAGCACCCAGCTGCTGCTCCCGAGGACCAAGGACTGTCATCTACCCATGGGGGCTGGTGTCGGGGCAGACGCAGCCGTGGGTTCCTAGGCAGACCCGGAAGGAGAGCCGATGGCCAGGCTACAGGGGCATTGTCAGGACCCCCGCCGTGGTGCAGCCAGCACTGTTCCACCTGCTGGAAAGTGGCCCCTGGATCCATTTCTGGAAGAGCCGCGACATTAACTATTGCATGCAATGTGGTTTCAGGTCAGTGCCGGGACGGGCCCACCCCACGCGGCACGGTCCCTGCCTCCACCCACAGGAAGGGAGGGTGGCCAGTGGGCGAGCTCAGCTTGGGTTCACTGCTGGGTAACACAGCGCCACGGCCGGAGGGACTGGGGGCTCCCGGGTGGTAGTGATGAAGCTCGCGCCGTGGCGGTCAGGGGCCGACAGGCCGGTTGGGAGCATCCGAGATGGCTTCGCGTACAGGATGGGCCGCAGCTGTGCTGGTGCTGGCCCGTCCCCCTGGGGCCTGCAGCACGGGGCGGGGGGGGCTTAGTGGTCAGACTCCTGCAAGCATCAGCCAGGAGGGAGAGACTGTAACACACCCAGAGGCTTCACGGGGGGTCCTAGGGCCGGCGCTCCGGGAGGCACAGGTGCTGAAACTGAAGGCGTGTTCCAGGTTGCAGGTGGGGAGAACAGGCCAGAAACCCACGAGGTTCCACACGCGCTCCCAGGGAATCACGGCCACGGCCAGCAGCGTCCAGCCATGCGCAGTAGACCGGCTATTCAGCTGACAGCCGCCCGGAGCGGTCTCAGCCCCAGCGGAAGGCCGGCTTCCAGAAGGTGCTTCCTCTGTACCCTCCCCGCCCGCGCTGACCCTCTCCGAGTGATGCCGTTCCTCACCCCTCCCCGGAGCGTCTTCTCTTACAGGAGACCAGACCCTCCAGAGAGAGCAGGGCCTGGGTGGGGGAGGGGCTGGTGTCCAGGCCAGGGAGCACAGCTGCAGGGCTGCTGGCCTCCACCCTAGGCCCACTCCCCCATGGCCTGACCACCCAGTCCCTTCCTCCAACCTAGAGGTTGCAAACTTTTCCTATAAAAGGCCAAAGAGTGATAAATCTTTTGGGCTTTGCAGGCCACATATGGCCTCTGTCTCTGTCTCTGTCTCTCTTTTTCTTAACAATCCTTTAAAAATGCAAAGTTTTGAAGGGGCGGGGGGTGGGAGGTTGGGGGAGCCTGGTGGTGGGTATTGTGGAGGGCACGCATTGCATGGAGCACTGGGTGTGGTGTAAAACTATGAACTCTGTTACCCTGAAAAGAAATAAAAAAATATATATATAAATTTAAAAAAAATTTAAAAACAAACAAACAAAAACCATTCCTAGCTCCCAGGCTATCCGGAACGCCGGCTTCAGGCTCTGCCCTGTCCATGACTGCCCGCCAGCTCGTGGAGCGCTCACTGCCCGCTTGGGCTGGTAGAGCAGCCCTTGGCCCTCCTCTCCTGCCCGACAGACGGTGATGGCTCTCCTTGTTCACTGCCATCCATGACCGCCCCGCTCCAGGCCCCTAGGCAGGGACCCCACCGCTGACCCAAGCCCAGGTGGCTGGAGACGAACTCTCAGGAGGTTAAAGGAGCCCTTTCCTGCCTCCAGCTCAACCACGGGTGGTGACAAATGACCCAGGACTTTCCCTTCCTGAAAGCCTGAGCACCACCCCAGCCCCACGCAGAGTCTGCAGGCCCAAGGGAAGGGGCCTTGCTCAGCCTGTGGGTGGGGTGCACCGTCTGGCCCCGTAGCCTGTCCAGGTAGCTCGATCACTCCGCCAATGTCCAGATGTGAGTCCTGTGTCGGGCACAGGGGACAGAGTTTCCATGACAGAAATGATGTATGTGTGCAGCAGTGGGAGTGTGCAGACAGCCCCCAGCGGCCAGGGAGCAGTCCAGGAAGGCTTCCTGGAGGAGGGAGCAAGTGGACAAGAAATGGCAAATAGGGCCCTGATTCATTGCTCCTTCTTGGTTCTAGATGGCATGGAGACTCCCGCCGACCCCTGTGAGGCCACTTCTGGGGCCTGTCTGCAGAACATTCTAGGCATCTCCTGACCACCACCTCAGGACTCCTGAGGCCTAAGGAGGGATAGGGACTCACCTGGGTCACATGAAAGGTCACAACAGAGCCAGGGCCAGGATTCCAGGTTCTGGGTCAGGGGCCGCTGGCGGCTCATGAAGGGCCTGCCCTGCCCAGGATCTGGGGGTAGGTCCAGGGACCCTCGTCTGGGGGCATGGGGAGACGTGGGCAGCCTCTCACTGTCCTGGCCCCGCCTGCCAGCCCAGGCTCTCCGGCAGCAGGGCCTTGGGGTTACACATGAGAAACTACGTCAGCCGGAAAAGCATGTTTCCTTCCTCTATGCTTCCTGCCTCCTCACAGGAGGACGAGAGGACGACCCAGAGCTCAGGAGGGAGCGTGTTTATGGGGGGTCTTACTTTCCCTGACAGACTCGGAAGGGGCGGCCCAGGGCAGGATTTACCCTGGGCCTCCCCAGCTTCCTCCCTCCAAGCCAGCCTCACTCAGGGCTCGGACGCAGCCCGTGCACCCTGCCCTACATTCCAGCATGTTCTTTGCCCCTTTCCATGGACACGGCATAGATAGAACGGCGAGTTGGGGTCAAAATGGTGGGAGGCCGGCGGGCAGCGCATCTGGGGTGGACGCAGTGTTGGACGCTGCCCCGTGCTGGGGTTGGGGCGCTACAGCGCCCGTGCAGGAGGCTACCGGACGGTCGGCTCGCGGGGGCACGCGGGGCGTGCGGGGACGGAGGGCCGCTGAGTGAGAGCCAGCGGGGAGCCGGGAGCCAGGCTCGGGGACCAAGGACAGGGCGGTGCTGGGGCAAGGGGCTGCTGGGAGGGCAGGAGTGGGGTTGGGTCGGCTCAGGGTGGACGTGTGGAGATGGAGGGAATCACAGGAGCCGGCGGGGAGTGTTCCCAAACAGAACCCCTCCCTGCACAGCCCTCTGGACGGGAAGAAGATGCTGGGCATGGCCAGCCTCACCCCACCTCTCCACGTGCACCATCATGGGGACACACAGGCTCTGGCCGGCGATCCCGGCAGGAGCCGTCCCGCTGCACCTGGAGAGGCCGTGGGGCAGGCAAGGCTGGGGCCCGAGTCCTGGCCTCCGATGAGCCCAGCAGGCAGCTGTCCAGCATCTCCGCTGTCCAGGGGCGGGGCAGGAGATGCGAAAGGTGGCCAGGGCACAGCCATGTGGGGACGGCACTGTCAGCTGCCCAGGACACGCTGTGCTGAGGCCCCAGGCTGGGTGGACTCGGGCCTGACACAGGAGACCAGCTCCTCCCAGCAAGGGCCTTGCTTCCCTGGCTCCCAAAACAGGCTTCATGAACTGGGGAGGTGCTGACCCCTGAGACCGGAGAGCAGCGTTTCTACCGGACAAGGGACACACGTGAACCTCGTTCTCTCGCTGGTGAAGTCATTGCTCTCGGGGCCCAGGCTGCCCGTGTCCCGGGGCTGAATAAGTGCGCGTGTGGGTGGTGGACACAGGGCCTCACTGCTGGGGGCAGGTCACAGTGAAACACGGGCAACATCCCTGAGGGTCCGCCGTGTCTATGAGAGCAGTTGGCCCAGAGTCCCCAGCAAGGTTCTGGAAGAGCCTGAGAAGACCACCCATCTTCGGCATCACCTGTCCCACCTGTGACAAGCCTGCGGTGGGCTGCGAGCTGATGTGGAGGCCACGGAGCTCACCGTGGCCGAGGCCATGGGGCACACAAAATCCGAGGCTGCACTGGCCCACGGGCCCTCCCAGGCGGCCAGATGGCGGCCCAAGTCCACACCCACGCCCGGAACTCCCTGGGGCGCCGGGACTGCTACACGTGCGCGGTCTGGTACACGGCCATGGGCCACAGGCGGCCTTCACACACTTGAAGGGGGCCTGTTGTGAGCGAAGGATGAAATCTGTAGCTTTCCCTGATTTCATCAGTTACATTTGAGCAGTCCCAGGTAGCCAGCAGCTGCCGTATGGGATGACCGGACAGGTGTCTGGGGACACGGACGTGGGCTCAGGTCCCAGCTCTGCAGCTTGTGGCTGTGTGGCCTGGAGCAGCCCACTTCCCCACTTCCCCAATGGAGCTAACTGCCCAGCCTCGGACGGGGGAGAGCGGCACCAAGATAAAGAAGTGGGCAAACTGTTTTTTTTTTAAATAAATTAATTTAATTTTAAGCAAGGAGATAAACCCAGGTCACCCTTATAAGAGCGTGGCGGGCAGGAAGCGCACCGTGGATATTGGCCGCCCTCTCTCCTTGCGCCATCTGCCTGGACCGGCTTCCGGCCTGTGTCCGTCCGCTCTGGTGGTTTAACCGGCGGCACGAAAATCTCAGTGACAGACGGCAATGACCGATCTCTCTTGCTCACTCATCCTGGGGTCTGCCCTGCCACGTCTGACCCGGACTGTGCTCGGCCGAACGTGGCTCCGGGCCGTGGGTCACTTCCGGTCCGCCCGCATCCTTCTTGGTCCGTGGGCTGCGTGGGCTCGATGCTGCCCTGGCCGAGGCCAGGAGTGCCCAAGGGCAAGCGGACACGCAGCTCGGAACTCATGTGCCTTCCCGCCCACCCACGGATTACTGGCCAAGGACAGCATCCAGTCCTACCCCAGAGCCTGGGGAGGAAGGCGTGCGTCTCTGTTGAGGACTCTGACCTTCCGGCCCAGCGAACGCTGCAGGGGGTGAGGAACCCCGAGTTGGGCTCCTCGGAGCTCGTGTCTCAGTGATGGGGGCACGTGACTCCCTTGGGGGCTCCAGGCCCCCCTTGTAATGTGGGGCTGCAGGCACAGTGGTCCCAGGACCCCTCCGGGCCAACATTTCATAGCTCAAGCTCGGTCACCACAGGCTCCTGTCACCTCCCTCGGCCCCCACGGGGACCCCTGAGCAGCCTGTTTTGTGCAAATTCACGAAGAACCTTGGGATTGTGATGCACTCGAGGGTCATTTTCCAAGAGGCTCCCTGGGACACTGGCTTGCGCTCCTTGCGTGCTGGTGACGCTCCCAGGGCCTGGAAGGAAGTGGATTCTGCAAGAGAGCTTTCTGGTCGAGGCTGCCAGCCACCCGCCCACCCCCCCAGCTGCTGGCATGTCACCGCCCCTCCTGACTTTACCTCTTCTTCCCTAACCATCGTGGCCTTTCTGTGCCTCCCAGTCCAGCGTCCCCCCAAGACCTGGCCAGGCCACCCTGGAAGAACAGGGGGCGTCCCCCCTTCCCAGGGCTTCTAGGGCGCTTCTAGGGCTTCTAGGGTACACGAAAGTTGGGTTTGGGCAGAGCCACAGCGTGAGCAGTCCGCTCGGGTATCTGGCTGAAATGCTGAACTTAGCAGCCGAGAGCATTAAAGAGGGATTTTATTCCATTTCTCCTCTTCCCTCACTGCTGCCCAGCTCACGTCTCTGGGGACAGGGATTCCTGACTCCATCCCAGGCGCACTTCTCCGGATGATGTCCCCACCCTGGCTCCCACCCCGAGGAACCGGCAGGGAGCGGGAGTCCACTGCCCAGTCTGCTGGACCCCAGATCACAGGCTTCCAGCCCTGGCAGGGCGCTCTGGGACCCCGCGCCAGCCTGCCAGGACCTCTCCAGCCTGACCCAACCCAGGCCCTCTGCAGGGTCACCTCACAGCCAGGACAAGACCCTGAGGCAGGGACAGGGTTTGCGCTTCCAAGAAGAAAGGAGGGCCGCCTCGCCCACCCTGTCTCGCCGCTGGGGCTCCGCACGCCCTATCCTTCCCTGTTCCTGACTTCCAGTCTCCATTCTCATGCCCTCTGCTCCAGGAGGCAGAAGCCTAGGGTGCAGCTCCTGCCCCTGGGCTGTGGGGACTGTGGGTTTGTTCCCCCTGAGGAGGCTGGAAGGAAGAAGGGAAGGAGCCGCAGGTAGAGGGCCTCAGACCCCCTCATGCTTCCCAGAGAGACCAGCCAGCATCACTGCGGATCCCAGGGGCCCAAGCAGACCTGCGACCCCACCCCCACTGCCTGGGGTGGGGCAGCCTGGCCTGCTGGAGTGTGGACCCAGATTTGGTCCCAGAGGGCAGCAGGTACAAGCAGTTCTGCTCCCCAGAAGGGCTGGCCATCCCCTCCGCACCCCCCACACACACCTGTAGGAGTGTCCTGAGGCTTCGGTAACGGAACACCGTGGACGGGGCTGGGACAGTGGGAATCTCTTCCCTCCCAGCGCAGAGGCCGGAGTCTGAGGTCCAGACTGGGCTCCCTCCCTCTGGGGGGCTCCATGGAAGGGCCCTTTCCGCCTCGTCTGGCTCCTGGGGGCTCCAGGCATCCCTCCAGTCTCCGCCCCGTCTTCACATAGCCTCTCCTCCGTGTCTGTCCCACCTTCCTCTTCTTAGGGGGGCCCCCCTCATCTTCACCGTCACATCTGCAAAGACCCTGTTTCCCGGTACACGCACGGTCACAGGTCCGGGGGGCGGGACTTGGACACATCCGTGGGGGCAGCACCCCACCTGCCGTCCTACCAGGACTCACTATTTGCCTCCCACCCGGGCCAGGCTATGGCCCACGAAGGCAGGGACCAGCAACCCGGCCCTGGGATAGTGACTGAGGGGCAAATCCTGTCCCAAAGGACTGGACCCAATGGGGGAGGGACAGCCCCGAGCTGAATGCACGAGCCGGTGTGCTGACCCCAGCCAGGGGCCCTCTCTAGCACCCAGGGTCCCCCTGGTGAGCGGGATCCAGGGGGTCTCCCGAAGACACAGTTCGGGGTTCAGGGCCTGGGGTGGCTCTAGGGGGACTTGTAAGCTGTCCTACCTGACCTGGGACCTTTCAGCAGCCCCTGGATCTGTGGGAGGGGGCACACGGACGCCAGCCTCCCAGGCGGGCATGTGCATGTGTGCAAACGTGAACACATGGGCCTTTTGTGGGGGGCAGGGCCAGCCCTGAGGAGGCTGGCGTGTGAGCCCACCAGCTCCTGCGTCCCAGCTCTGGGCCCGGGCAGACGGTCAGGTCTGAGGCCGGTTTCCATCACTTCACTTGGAAAGACCCGAAGGCCCCCCGATGCGGGAGGGCCGGCATGGCCACGACCAGGAGGCAGAGGAAGCTTCCAGCAATCTGGAAAAAGTAGCAGGGCAGCCACTCGCCTCCCTCTTGCCAGCATCTCCATCCCAGATACACAGCCCGCCAGCTGTGCACACCCCCACTGGACAGACAGGGAAACTGAGGCTGAGAGGACGGGGCCTGGGTTTCACAGAGTAGGAGCAGCACCGAGGCCGGGAGCCGGGTGCTCTCCCACACAGTGGCACCTGTGCACCCCGCACCCCTACTCCCCACGCCCCAGGGGCCCCCACCGCAGGAGCCAGCAGGCCCCTCCCCGCAGCCGCCTCTCCCTAGCAACCCCCGTATTCCAGATGGTTCCCTCCCGTCGCCCCCACCGTAGGGCTGACGGTATAAACACAGAGCTGCTTTAGTTACTGAAGGAAAAATACTTTCCACCTTGGAAGAGAAGACGGCCAGCCACGGCCCCTCGGAATCGGACTCCACCGCTGCGGCTGCCCGCTCTCCCACCCGAGGGCCGCCTCCCTGCCCGCCTCCCCAGACCTCCCTTCACTCCCTTGCCAGCCAGCCCACCACCTCTCAGACCCCAGCCCAGCTGCCTGCCAGATGCGCCGGGCAGCTCACCTGGCCTCTCTGACCTCCGCTTCCCTCCTGCGGGACGGCCGCTCGGGGGCTGCGGATGCATGCGCTGTCGGGGCAAAGGGACCAGAGTGGAGAGGCCCTGGGGGACCGGGTGGCACAATGTCGCCACGGAGGCCCCCCAGGAGGCAGGAGGGTCAAGGTCAAGGACACAGGAGGATGTAGGCCGGGCTTGGAGGACACGGGGCCGCGAGCCAAGGACACGGCACCCCTGCAAGCTGGAGAAGGCAGAGGAATGGCCCCCACACCCCAGCTCCAGAAGCGACCAGGCCAGCCCGCACCTTCGCATTGGGCAGATCTGTGAGCGGACTTTGGAATTCGGACTTCTGGAACGGCCCAAGAACCCAAGCGTGTTGCTCTCTCGGCCTGTGTGATTTTTTCACTGGAAATCCAGGCACCGCCCCCCAGGGCTGTGCGACCTTGGACAAGTGTCCTCACCTTGCTGGGGCCAGCTTCCTTGTCATCTGTGGGCAGCAGCAGGCAGACCCTCGTGGCGGGCATTCAACGAGGCCCCCGCTCCGGCCACTCAGACCAGAGAGTGGCAGGCACTTGTGGTTCGTTCCCGTGACCTCACACACACCCAGGCTCCCGTGGGGTCCAGATAGCATAGAACACCAGAAACGGGGAAGCCCAAGGCCAGACGGCCGTCCCTCCCCACCGCAGGTCCTGGGCTCCCCTTAGCACGGGGCTGCGCTGGCCCAGGGCCCCTGGCTCCACAGAGATGGTGGCTTTCCCAGATCCCTCTCTGTCCCCAGACTCTACTTGGCTTCCTCCCTGGAGTCTGGTGGATTGTTGTCCAAAAACCTTAAATCAAAGGACAAGGCCTTGGGAAGGCCCTGACCCTGCGGGCACGTGCATGCAGATGGGGACTGACGTTCTGGTTTCCCTGTGGGGAGGCCGGGGACACATGCTGCCGCTGACCAGTGTCTACAGAGGCCAGCAGGCCATCTTTGTGCTGGACACTGGACAGATGTCCGGAATGGGCAGGTGCATGGCTGCAGGGGCTGGGGCGGGAGGCACAGAGATGAGCAGCAACTGCTAACGGGTGTGGGGTTTCCTTGCGTGGTGACAAGACGGAGTTCTGGAACCAGGGAGAGGCGGCGGTCCCGCAGCCCGCGGTGACTCTCGTTCCGGGGGGTGGCGCAGCTCCTTGGTGATCAGTGGCCCTGGGGCGTTTGCCTCGTGCGCTCCCCGATGCTGACACAGCTCGTGCAAGTGCCCGGAAAGGGCAGGTGGAAACTCCGCAGCTCTGCAAGCTCTCCGTCTGCCGGCACTTGGATCCCGCTGCAGAAGCGGAGAAAGTGTCTCCTGAGGGCCCGGGGAGGATCCCCCAGGACACAAACGTGCACGGCGGGGCTGAGCGCGTGCCAGGATGGCTGTGGGGCCCCCTGGCCCCCCGGCCTCAGTCTCGTCACGTGGAGCACAGGGACCACGTCACAGCGTCACTGGAAGGGTTGTGTGATCCGCATGTTGCGGTGAGTGTAGCCCACGGTGGAAATGAGCCCCTCACCTCCCGGCCGGCTGCAACCCCACCCACCGGCTTGCCCCATCTTCCGCCCTCCCCCAGCAGCCAGCTGTCCCAGGAAGGCATCCACAGCTGGCCTCCCCTGGCGTCCCAGCTCTGATGACCGCCCGGCCCCCCAGTGTGGAGCTGACCCGTGGCACTTCCTAGAGAGTCGGGCCCTCTGGCTCTCGCCCACTGTGGCTTCCCATGGGGAAGAGGGGCCGGCTCAGCCTGGGGAGGTAGGCTGGTGCTGGTGTTTGGGCCTCGGGATCCGAGGGCTGTCCAGGCAAGGGCTTGGCAAGTTAGAGGGCCAAAGGAGCCGGCCAGAGGGAAGCCAGGCTTTGGGCCAGGCAACCTGACACCGTGCAGAGCGGGAAGGAGTTCTGCTGAGCAGGCTGCAGGTCCAGAGAGCTCTAGGAGGGGATGGGGATGGCCGGGAAATGCCAGGTCACCTGACCAGTGCTCACGCCCATAGCACACATGCTCAAGGTCCCACATCCAATGGCGGAGGGGCCTTCCAGGGCTTGGCCTCCTCATTCAGGGTGCTACCCTCCCAGTAGCTCCCTGAGCAGCCACAGGGATCCTGACCTCTTGAAGCCCATGCTGACTGGGTCCTCCTCAGGTCAGAAACCACAGATGGCATCTTTCCACCTCACTCAGAATGCAGACCGGTGTCACCCCTCCTGTGACTGTGACCACGGA
The DNA here is from genome assembly GCA_004024625.1 of Mellivora capensis. Classification (NCBI taxonomy): domain Eukaryota; kingdom Metazoa; phylum Chordata; class Mammalia; order Carnivora; family Mustelidae; genus Mellivora; species Mellivora capensis. Next base: position 200,828 of record PISX010001216.1, read on the forward strand.
GACCCGTGACCAAGAAGTCAGTGACTCAACCCCACTGACCTCCCCCTCAGCCCCCGGGGGCCTCCTGCATGTCGCTTAAAGCCACCAGCAGGTTCCTGCCCCAGGATCTTTGCACAGGCTGTGCTCTCCACAGAACACCCTGCCTTTCACTCAGGCCTTAACAACACATCCTTCTGGCCTTCTTGGAGAGGCCTTCCCTGCCTGTCGGAAATGGGCTTTTTGCAGAATTAGTTAAGGATCTAGAGGAGGTTGTGCTGGATTGGAGTGGGCTCCACATTGAACAGCTGGTATTTTTTGTAAGATGAGGAGAGGTTGCAGAGATGCCCAGGAGATGTGGCTATAGAGAGACTCCAGGGCCCGCAGGAACGGGGACCTGCCCACACCCAGATTTCAGACTCTGGGCTTCTAGAACTGTGAGGGAATCCGTTTCTGCCATTTCCAGCCATAAAGTTTGTTGTGATCTGTTAAGAGAGCCCAGAGATCTGCCAGGCCGCCCCAGCCTACATGCTGTCTGCTCATCCAGGACCCGCCCCACCAAGAACAGAGTCCCCGGTCGGTGGCTGTGTCCTCAGGGAGGACGGACGCATGGCCGTGGTGGGTATTTCAGGGGTGTCCCATGGTGCTCTGGGAGACCACACCCCCGGCAAGCTCCGTGACCTCTCAGTTTCCTCAAATGTGTACCTGCTTTTTGGGGCTGGGGCTACGTAAGACCCCCTCCAAGGACACAAGACAGCATTGCTGTGTTTGTTCCCACAGTGCGGTCCCACCCCCAGAGCACGATGTCCCCACGGCCGCGCCGATACCTGTTACCCCTGTCCCGTTGGTGACACAGCTGTTCTAGCCGGGCCAGGAGACGGCTCATCCTGGTTTGGGTTTGAGATTTCCTGATGACGAGTGACATCATGCACATTTCCGTGCACCTGTCCGCCACGGGTCGTTGGCAAGATGTCTCTCGGGCGCTTGGCTCACTTCTTTGGATTGTTTCTGATTTGGGGGGTCTTTTGCTATTGAGTTGTAGGAGTTCATTATGTTTTTTGCATATTAACCCCCATGCTCACCCCGTAGCAGGTGGATGGCCAACATTTTCTCTCGTTCTGCACGTTGTCTTTCCGTGCCGTCGACTCCTGCCTTTGCTGCACAAGCTTCTCAGCTGGAGGTGGTCCCAGTCGTTTATTTTTCTCTTGCTGCCTGCGCTTTTGATGTCAGATCCAAAAAAAGTCATTGCCAAGACCGACGTCAAGGAGATTTTCCCCTCTGTTTCCTTCTAGAATGTTTATGATTTCATATCTCATATTGAAGTGTTTCATCCGTTTTCGGTTGACTTTTGTGGATGGCATCGGATAACGGCCCAATTTTCTTCTTTTGCGTGTGGCTCTTCCACTTCCCTGACACCGTGCGCCAACCAGACTGTCTCTCCCCCGTTGCGTATTCCTGGCCCCTGGTTGAAGACGGGTTGACAGTGTCTGCACGGCTTTGTTTCCAGGCTCCCTGTTCTGTTCCGTGGCCTGTCTATACGCCAGATCCATACTGTTTGGATGAGTAAGTCTTTGTAATATAGTTTGAATCCAGGAAATGTGATGCCGCCAGCTTAGTTCTTCTCCCTCAAGGTTGCTGTGGACCTGGGGTCTTCTGTGGTCCCACATGAATTTTAGGACTTTTTTCTATTTCTGTGAAAAATACCATTGGAATTTTTCTAGGAATTGCATTGAATCTGTACGTTGCTTGGGGTAGCACAGACATGTGAACACATGAAAATAGACATTTTAATCCTTCCAGCCCGTGTCCACAGGATGGTTTCCATGTATTTGTGTCTCCAGTCTCTTTCGTCAGCATACAGAGAGCCTCCGCCTCCTTGTTTAGACACAGTCCTCGGCATTTCATTCTATTCGAAGCTATTGTAAATGGAATCATTTCCCCAATATCTTTCTCAGACGGCTTATTTTTAGCGTATAGAAACACAATTGACATTTGTATGTTGACCTTGTATCCTGCAACCTCACTGGACGTGTTTGCTAGTTCTAACAGTGGTCTGGAAGGAAATTTAGGACTTTCCATGTTAAAATCACGTCATCTGTACACAGAAATGGTTTCACTTCTTCCTTTCTAATATAAACAGCTCTTATTTATTTTTCATGCCCAATTGCTCAGGCCAGGATTTCAGGTACTCAGTCGCATACGCGTGGGGAGTGTGGGCCCACCGTCTTGTTCCCGACTTAGAGTCCCTCGCTCGAGCGCCATGCTGGCTGTGACCTTGTCATACACGGGCTTTGCTGTTCTGAGGTGTGGTCCTTACTCAGCCCATTGAGCTTATCCTGAAAGCTTATCCTGAAAGAACACTGGATTATGTCGAGTGCTGTTTCCATACATGTTGAGACAATCGTGTCATTTCCGTGCTTCGTCCCGTTAATGCACTGCCCTGAACTGGCCAGTTTGCGCAGCTTGAACCATCCTTGCATCCTAGAGATGCACCCACTTGCTCGTGGCGTGTGGTCCTCTCAGTGCACTGTTGACCCCAGGGTGCTGGCATCCAGCTGCGGGTTTCTGCATATGTCTTCTTCAGGGGATATCGGTCTATGGTTTTCTCATGGCGACATTGCCTGGCTTGGGTATGAGCCTGATGGGATGCTGGCTTGTGAAACCAGTTGGGGAGTGTTCCCTTTGTTCAATTTTTGTGTAGGAGTCGAAAACGTTTGGTATCAAATTTTACTTTAAATGTTTGATGGGATCTACCAGTGGAGCTGTCTGTATGGCCCCAGGCTCTTCTGTGTTGCAAGGTTTTGGGGTATTTTTTTAAAAGATTTTATTCATTTATTTGACAGAGAGAGCGATCACAAGTAGGCAGAGAGGGAGGGGGAAGCAGGGTCCCTGCTGAACAGAGAGCCCGATGCTGGGCTCTATCCCAGGACCCTGGGATCATGACCTGAGCCGAAGGCAGAGGCTCAACCCATGGAGCCACCCAGGCGCCCCATGTTGCGAGGTTTCCGATCACTCTTTCATCTTGGCACTCGTTACTGGTCTGCTCAGATTTTCTGTTTCTTCATGAGTCAGTCTCAGGAGTTTGTGTGTTTCGAGGAACTCACCCTCTTCTTCTGGATCGATCACTTTGCAGTCGTGGCATTGTCCAATCTCTGGGTGCCTGTGGAGTTGGCTAATTTCTACTTTTACTTATTTGGGTGTTCTCTCTTTTTTACTTAGGCTAGCGAGAGGAGGTCACTTTATCTTCTCAGCAGCATGGCTGCAAGTTCAACTGGGCTCCCTATTGTCTTTCTTGGATCATTTGTGTCTGCTTTGATCGTCATTGTCCCTCCTTTTGAGGTCTTCTGAGCACCTTCTAGGACAGTGCTCAGCACACAGTAGGCACTCCATAAATGCTTGGGGATTCAGTAGTTGAATGAATGAAGGGATGACCAAGAAACCAGAGCAGCTCCCAAGATGCCCCCACCCCAGACAGCTCTCCTATGTGGAGAGAAGCACAGCCCTGAGGCGGGGCAAGTGGAAATTTGGAGCCTCGCGTGAGGATAGCAGGTCCTGCCGGCGTCTAAATTCTCATCCACAGCTCCCCTACCAGGACAGAGAGAGAGACAGGAGGGGTGGTACTTCAGGTCCTGGCTTCGCCGCAGCTCTCTGCAGTCCTCTGGAGCCCAGGACGAGAGTCTGAAATCCAGAGGCTGGTGCGAACCCAGACGGGGGCACCGGCAGTGCTACGAGCTCATCTCTGCAGTCGGATGGAGGCGGATCGAGTCCTTGTTTTATTCCTTACCATCCGCACAGCCTCGGGCGAGCCACACAAGCCATCCACAGCCGGTGTCCCTCACGGAGCGGGATGGAGAGTCTCCTTAAGAACGCTTCCTGGATTAATAAGGGGACACATGGGGGGGGGCGCCTGGGTGGCTCAGTGGGTTAAGCGGCTGCCTTCAGCTCAGGTCATGATCCCAGCGTCCTGGGATCGAGTCCCACATCGGGCTCCTTGCTCGGCAGGGAGCCTGCTTCTCCCTCTGCCTCTGCTGCCACTCTGTCTGCCTGTGCTCGCTCGCTCTCTCTCCCTCTCTGACAAATAAATAAATTTTTTTAATTTAAAAAAAATAAGGGGACACATGTGAAGGGCTCGAAGCCGGGCTGGGCTCGTTGGCACAGGTGGAGTAGCAGCTGCTATTAACAGGCACTGATTTATCTAAACTCCCATGAATCTGATTTTTCTATTTCCAGCCTCCCACGGGGACGGGGCTCCGCAAGCTTCCTCTTCTGTGTCCTGGAACCACCTCTGCCGGCTTCCAAGAGGCCTCTTAGCTCTGCTGTTCCCACATTTGATGGGCAGCTAAGACCAGAGAGGAGTGCTGCCAGGGGGTGGGGGGTGGCTGGAGAGGAGTCGAGTCTGGGGACACGAGCGAGGGCACCTGGGGGCTGGCTGGAAAGACTTTCCCATCCAAGTTCCAGCCCAGCTTATCTCCCCTAGGCCCTGATCTGCCCCCGTGATATGCAGGGAATGTGGACACACAGCCCTGTTTCCCACAGATCTCAGGTGTGCGGGGGTGAGCGGCGGGGGTGAGGGGCACGGGACGCTGGACAGAGCGGGGTGCCGACTCCACCTGTACCCAGCCGGTGAGCTGCCAGGCCTCCAGTCCCACCGAGCCTGCTTCTCGGCTGCACCACGGGAGTGTGCCTGCCTCGGTGTGCAAGTGTGTGCCTTGTCAGTGTGCCTGTGCGTGTACCCGGGTCGGTGTGCGTGTGTGCATGTGTGTGTGCGTGTGTGTACCCGTGTCAGTGTGCTTGTGGGTGTGCATGTGTGTGCCTGCCTCGGTGTGCAAGTGTGTGCCTTCTCAGTGTGTGTGCGTGTGCATACCTGGGTCAGGGTGCATGTCTGTGCGTGTGTGTACCCGTGTCAGTGTGCTTGTGGGTGCGCATGTGTGTGTGCCTGGGTCAGTGTGCCTGTGCGTGTGTGCTGTGCGTGCTTGTGTCACATGTGTGCGTGTGTGCACTTGTGCGTGTACCTGTGTGGATGTGTGCATATATACACAGAATTATTCTCGTCATCACCATCGTCATCATTTTCCGCCAGCCGCCAGCAGATCCAGATCAGAATTTTAGGAAGGGCCAAGTCAAGGAGTGGCCAGGTGAATGCAGAAAGCGACTTGGGGGACGGGAGCTGCCCCTCCTCCATAGCCTGTGGTCTTGAGCAGCCCACGTGCGATGACAGCCCGCAGATCCCCCCACCCCTCACACCTGCTGGCGGCCTGGGACTCCTCCAGGCAGGACCCACGTCCAGCTCAGTGGAGATGGGGAGAGAAACACCAGGCCAAGGGGTGCGAATTTTGCTGAACCCCACTGTCTCACGGACAGCTGTGCAGGCTCGGACAGGCACCAGACAGACTTCTGGAAGCCCAGTTTGTGCCGCTGTGAAATGGGGGTGGAGCTGTGCTGGTCCTTGGCATCTCCCACGCATGGTGGGCACCCCGCCGTCCCTGCAGAGTCCCTGGAAGCCTCAGGCTGGGCAGCTTCTGGGGGCACACGCACTCCCCATACTGTCTCATCCCAGCAGGCGGGGGGTGGGGAAGGCTGGGTATGTCCCCAGGGCCATGCAGGGGTGCTCCTTCTGGAGTGTGAGATGGGACTGTGGGGTCCTCTCTCAGACGGCACAAGGAGCTTTCAAAGTGACCAGAGGCGGGACTTACTGGCCGCTGCACCCTGCACAGGTGGGAGCTGTGTTCCCCCCAACCTGCAGGGGACAATCCCCGAGCCCTGGTTAGTCTCAGCCCAGCCCTGAGCTCAGGGGCCCCACGCTGTCCCAGGGCCTCATGGCAGCAGGGAAGTGGAGGTCGACCCGAGGCCTGTTCCAGCCCTGGGCTCCGAGGTATGCATAGGGCGGCTCTGGGCTCCGAGGCAGTAGCTGAGAAGGTAAGGAAGCAGGCGTGTTTGGTTTGGGTTAGCTACGACTCAGCTTGAAAGCATGCCAGGTCTATTTTGAGGCTGTGTGGAGTTAGTCCTCATCCACATTTATGGGAGATCCTGATTCAACTAATCCTTTTGTTGCCAGTGCAATGAAGAAAATGTGCAGTGTGATTTAAACGTTTCCCAAACTGTGTTAGTTATGAAGTGAGCGACTTGGGCTGAGAGGTGTAGACAGGAAGGCAGGAGGGAGCTGGTGGGGAAGACCCAGAGTCTGGGGGGGGCGGAAACAGCTGCTCCCCACCCCATGGCCTTCATCACCACCCGGGGCAACAGATTCTGCCCAGAGGGAACCGAAGCCAGGGAGGGAAAGAGGAGGTCACACGCACACACTGGGACACCTAGGGCCGCCTCCTCGCTGGCTGGGCTCCATGCTGCGCCAGGCCCCGGTGCGCGTCCCGCCGTGCCTGCCTCACCGTGCCTGACGTCAGCCCAGGAAGAACAGAAGCGGCCTGTGCGGAGGCCCAGCTAAGTAAACAGACCCAGCCTGGACTCCCCAGTGCCTGGGGGCTCAGACCTCTGACCCGCAGGACCCCACCAGCGGGAAGGTCCACATGCCAGAGCGAGGCTAGCCTTCCCGCTGGCCTGCTGGGCCCATCTCGGGCAGTGCACCGTGAAGGGAGCGCGTTACAAATACCGTGGAGTCCATCACTCGGCATCAGGGAAATACAAATCAAAACCACAATGAGATCCCACCTCACACCAGTCAGAATGGCTAAAATTAACAAGTCAGGAAATGACAGATGCTGGCGAGGATGTGGAGAAAGGGGAACCCTCCTGCACTGTTGGTGGGAATGCAAGCTGGTGCAACCGCTCTGGAAAACAGCGTGGAGGTTCCTCAAAAAGTTGAAAATAGAACTACCCTAGGACCCAGCAATTGCACTACTGGGTATTTACCCTAAAGATACAAACGTATTGATCCTAAGGGGCACGTGCACCCGAATGTTTATAGCAGCAATGTCTACAATAGCCAAACTATGGAAAGAGCCTAGATGTCCATCAACAGATGAATGGATAAAGAAGATGTGGTATATATACACGATGGAATACTATGCAGCCATCAGAAGAAATGAAATCTTGCCATTCGCTACGACGTGGATGGAACTAGAGGGTATCATGCTTAGTGAAATAAGTCAGTCAGAGAAAGACAACTATCATATGATCTCCCTGATATGAGGAGGTGGAGATGCAACATGGGGGACTAGGGGGGCAGAAAAAGAAGAAAAGAAACAAGATGGGATTGGGAGGGAGACAAACCATAAGTGACTCTTAATCTCACAAAACAAACTGAGGGTTGCTGGGGGGAGGGGG